>APFE031757754.1:17691-38671 GCA_000404065.3 Pinus taeda
TCAATCTGATGGGAAAACTGAGATAGTAAACAAATGTTTGGAAGGATATCTTCATTGCTTTGTATCTGATAAACAGACACAATGGGTCAAATTGTTGCCTCTCATTGAATGGTGGTATAACACTTCCTTCCATACAACAACAAAAATGACCCCATTTATGGCACTTTATAGATATCAGCCACCACCCATCACATCATATTTAAGAGAAAATTCTAAGGTTCAAGCAATGGAACATCACATCGAACATCAACAACAAGTTCTCCAACTCTTAAAGGATAACCTTGTGTTGGCACATAATAGAATGAAACAACAAGTAGATCAACATCGCAGCGAACGAAGTTTTGATGTAGGTGATTGGGTATTCCTACAGCTACAACCATATAAACAGATGTCCCTCAATCAAGCTAAGAAGGATAATAAATTATCACCAAAGTATTATGGTCCGTACAAGGTGTTGCAAAAGATTGGTACTATGGCATACAACTTGGAGCTTCCTGCAGCTTCTCGAGTGCACCCAGTTTCCATGTTTCATGTTTAAAGAAGGTTATAGGTGACAAGCTCCCAGTTCAAACAATATCGCTAGAACTTGATGAGGAAGGAAAAATTATATTGGAACCGGAATCAGTCACAGAAACAAGAACTCAACAGTTACGAAATCGATCAATTTCGGAGTATCTCATCAAGTGGAAGAACTTATCCACTGAAGATTCCACATGGGAGGATGAGAATTTTATGCAGAAGCATCTAGAACTACTCAAGCATTGAGGATAACACTTGTTTGAAGGAGAGGGGCATGTTAGGTCCCTTAATACTAGTGATTACCCCATTACTATTGTAGTTGTATCCCTTATTAATATTGTTGTGCCCCTATTGTTCCCATATTGTTATTATTGTGCCCCATAGAATCCCTCTATTGTTATGTTTGTGGCTTTATATTATTATTGTTAGGTCGGTTGGGTTATATTGTGACTCCTTAGACTCCTATATATAGAAAGGAGGTTTTTTCATTTGTATCATCAAAGAATTATTCATTTGTGTAATGTAAAGGAGGTCACCCCCTTGAAGAGGCTGAATTCTAAGGCATTCAACTATCTTTTCTATCTTTTTGTGAGATGGTTTCATAACAGTGCATCAAAGTATAGACATCTCATAGGAAGTCCCAATTACATGCCTACTACCAGACCAAAAATTTCATCTGATATTGGAATCCTCTCCAAGTTTATGCAAAATCCTTGTGAGGGTCTTTGGTTTGCTGTAAAAGGAATTCTAAATCACTTGAAGGGAACTCGAGACTTTGGACTCAAGTTTACATGGGTGGGTGACTTTAGCTTGATTGGATACTCTGATTCATACTATGATGGAGATACAAAAATTAGAGTATCTATGTCAGGTTTTGTTATGAGTCTTGGATTAGCAGTTGTCTCCTCGAGGTCACAAAAATAGTTAGTTCAAACAAATTCCATAACTGAGGAAGGATATGTGGCAGCGACTAAAGAAATAAAGGAAATTGTGTGGCTTGGGAAAATTCTGGAAGATTTGCAAGAGAAATAAGTGCATTCATATCTTCTTTAAGTTAAGGACACTTATACAATAAAGTTGGCCAAGAACCCAATGTTCCATGACTGAATGAAGCACATCAATACAAAATATCATCTGTATCGACATCATAAAGAGGCTAAAACAATCCACCTATGATATTGTTCCACAAATCAGAAGATTGCAAACATCTTCACCAAAGTGCTTGGAAGGGAAAAGTTTGAAAGATTTAGAATGATGCTTGGACTCACCAACATCCCTTCAGATTAAGGGGGAATGTTGACACCTAATATTTGATATTATGAAAACTTATGTAAATATTATAAATAGAAAAAAATAAAGGAAGTTAGCAGATGAAGAGACATTGGGAGATGAAACCCAATAGTCTCCCTCTCTCTCTTAATGAAAAACAAAGTTTGATTCGGAGTTACAAAACTGGCTTGACAATAAACACACATAGGATAATGATATTAGGTAAATGAGAGCATTAAATATATGATGGAATGATAACAAGCACAATCCTTACACATGTTTTTTCCTTTTTATGGCATGTGAAGCATCAATTGGCTCGCACAAGATGATTGAACAATTATATTATGAATACAAGGGTAATTTGTAACACATGGGATGAATGAATGAGGGTAGAATGCAAGAGTGTAGAGAGGCACCCATTAAAATGATTCGAATTGGCTAGAGTGGACATGGAGGGATATCGCATGAGTTAGGTGACCACAAAGGATCAAAAATGACTATGGAGATAGGTTGGGCCAAAATATCAATTGGGAAAAGTATGTAATACAGAACATTGACCCATTCAAAATAAAAGGATGGAACCTTCTTCAATTTGGAACGATTTATTGTAGATGTGACAAGAGAGTTGGCTAAGGAAACAAGAATTTTACCAAATATCTTTTCTATTATAAATGCTAACGTGAGATGAAGAGTTGATGAAGGAATTGTAGGGGAAATGCATAAGTGTATATGGGTTTTAACAGTGTGCAATTACCTAATGGCTAGCATAATTGGGTGGGTCATTGCACAAGTCATGACACAATTTGCTTACATGACAAAGTGTAGGGATATATGTTCTTGTTAGTCAGAGGCAAAGATAAGCATGCAAACATAATAAAAATAAATACACAAGCATTCTATTGGAATAAATCATTTCTATTCATTAATTATTCTCTCATATATATCCACCGAGCTATAACTATTCTCTCTTCTTGCTTCACATTACAATGCCAAAACCATAGGTACATAAACACCAAAATTTTAAATTATGGAATCATGCAAACTCTAACTTTCTTTCCTCGTGAAAACTAAGACTTCACACTCTAACTAAACTTTTGTAAATTTCCTTTAACTGAACTCAAAATTTTTCTTTTTCCTGACTTAGTTTTTCTAGACAAAGCATTAACCTTCTAACTCTTGCTCACTTAGTTACTTTACGCTTTAACTAAAATTTTCTAACTTTCCTTTAAATGAACTCAACATTTTTCTTTTTCTTGACTTAGTTTTTCTAGACAAAACATTAACCTTCTAACTCTTGCTCACTTAGTTACTTCACACTTTAACTAAAATTTTCTAACCTTCCTTTAACTAAACTCAACATTTTTCTTTTTCTCCACCTAGTTTTTCTAGACAAAGCATTAACCTTCTAACTCTTGCTCACTTGGCTTATACTTGAATTTATTTCATCAACTTAACTATACTTCATGCATTGCATGCATATGGGAGTAATTACCATTTCTAAAAATCCCCCTTAATTATGACCATATGAATCAACTTTAACTTAATCGTGACTCAGCTATGCATGCTACTATTGCAATCAAAAACTTAATCAAAAAAAAAAATTGTAATGTACCTTTTTTCTTTTTCATTTCTTCCATATGCTATACCCTTGAAACTACTTCATTTTCAGTTCCACTTTCTTGATGTAAGCTCCATATTTTTTCACTTGTCGCTACTGCCATTTTTATTTGACTTCTTTTATATTTGTTCTAAAAAGTAATTTAGGCTTTCAGAGCTTGTCTTCTATGGATTCCTCTCAAAATATCCATTCACTCAAGAACTACTACCACAAGTCTTCATTTTCAAATTATGACTTTTTCCATGCTTCCTTCACTTCATATTCCTGATCTTCTTTCTGCCATATTTCTTGATAGTATAATTTCATCTCTTCTTAACTCCATTGTTGAAAGGTTGTTTGAATTATTCCTTATTCATCTTCAGAAACTTCCATGCCCTTTCCTACATCTTTTTATTCCTTTTCTCTTTTAGCTATAACTATAACTGAACTATTGTCCTGTCTACTTGCACACTCAAAATCAATGTTAAAAACATCTTCATCACGCTCTACTATGAGAGCTTTCTCTACTTCTTTCTTCTTTGCCTTCTCAACTACGTTGAGGCTATCTTCTATTGTTATTTTATTAGTGGATATTCTCATCAAAAACCCATGAATCACTTTATCCTCTTCTTAATCATCAATTGCTACTAGATCGTGCATTGCTTCAGTTAGAGCCTAAATCTACCTCACGCTAAGAAAGGTAGGACCTAGGATAACATCAAACCACGCTTAACCTAGTAGCTAGCCCTACCAGGTCGGGAGAGGGCTCTCTCCTTTTCAATTCAACAAAATATGATCAATGCGGCTTGAGATGACTGATGTGAATACTGGTCTTAGGCTAGGTATGTGTTTGGAAGATTTTGATTGAATTTGATGATTTGTTGGCTCAAATGTGAAAGGTAAATTTGGGTCTGGGGAATGAGGCTCAGTTTTGCGAGATCTCTATGGGGCGAGGTAGTCAAATGGTTTGGTACTTCAAATTGAGTGAGATGGAGAGCTTTTAGACTGGTGAGGAGTTGAAGAGGGCATGAAAATCTCAGGGATCCTCTTCAAATAGCTGAAAATATAATAACTAAACAAACCCTAGGTAGGGCACTGTAAATCAATGAATTATACCTTTATCCTTGTTTGATTTAGTTAAGATGAAGAAAAGAGATATGATGGCATACATAAAACACATGTAAACTTACAATTACAGAAGGAAACACAATACCAAATCAAGATGCCATAAGAATCCCATAAAGTGTTGCAAACCCAGGTCTATTCCTTTGCCAAACTACTGAAATGAGTATACAATGAAGCTCCAAGCTTTCCCAAAAGTCCAACCTTTGCTAATGACTGAAAAACAAGTAGATATAGACAATAAAAACTCATCCTAGCCTTTAGGGGTCGAGATCATAAGTTTAGGAGCTGCTCCAACAAAGTCTAAACTGAGAACTAAAAGTAGGCAGTGGAACAGCTTGCCCCTAAAAAACTAGGGAACTGATTCATTCAATTGCAAACTACCTTTTCATGGATGAATCTACCTCTATGAGTGAAAATTTAGCATAATTACATCAAAATCCATCAATTCACATTAAATTACATCATGAATTTGACTATTAGAAAGAAAAAAGTCAAATTGTGAGGAAACTAGGTGAAAAATAGAGCTTTTTGCCCAAAATGAGCAAATTTCCTCCTATGCGCCGCGTTGATTTCCCTATGCATAACGGCCTTTTGCAGCTGATTTTGGAGGACTTCCCGTGCACCAAATTTGCTCCAAGTGGGCTTGTTGGAAAGGTCTACCTGTCTACGTTCAAGAACAAGTGTAATTTCTAAATTTTGCCTCCACTAACCCCTCCAAAAATGAGTTCTCCCAACACTCCTTCCTGTGTATCCAAAAAGGGGCAGAAAGGTCATTTTTGAGGTGTTTTTAACCTTTTTGGAAGTTCAAAACTTGTCAAAATTTCTTGGCCATTTGAGTGAATTCATATTTTTCCATGAAAAATCCAAAAAGGTTGATTTTTCCTCAAAAATAGGTCTATAGCAAAAGCATGTGCCAAGTGGCATGGCGCATCAAGCAGAAAAACCTGTTATTTAGGCCAAAAATTTCAAAATTGCAAAACGTGTCCCAAATTTTTTGAAATTTGGGTTGAGCATCTTTCATTAAGTGCTATGTTGGGCCAAGGAAGCCTCAGCCAATATCTAGATTCTATCTTTATCTTTTCACTTCCTTGATGCTTTCTTCAACTTGGCCTTCAAAATCTTGATTCTTGCTTTGCACACCTTATTTCTCGCCAAGTAGTGGTAGGCCATGTGCCTCAACATCTTTTTCTATCTTTTGGCCTTCTCTCGCATCCTTTCCAAATGCATATTTTCCCTCTCAAGCCAATATTCACGATCAGCATCAATTTCTTATTCAAGTGGTGTTAGCTTCATTTTCCTCCTCTTGGCAGCTTGTCGGTTTTCTCGTATGTTTTGTAGCTCCATAATGGTTTGTTGATCCTATAGATGTTTGTTTCTTTGTTCTAGATATTTGATTATCCACTTGGCTCTTTCTAGGTTGAGAGAAAAATCATGAATGTCCTCTTACTGCTCCCAAATGATCTCTTTAAGCTTTGAGCTTTGTGAGCCCAAATATGTGTCATCATCCTGAATAAGAATCAAATCTATCCCTTGTCCTCTTGAAGGCCCATCGTCATGTAATGGTTGCTTGCCCTTGTCTTGTACCTACTCTACTGATGGAGGAAATGAGACCCCCTCCACCCTGGGTGGAGATGGTACTCGTTTTGTTGCTACAAGCAACCTTCTAGTGCCCTTTTGGTAGGTGACAAACACTGGCACACTAGTGGTTTGTGTCTCATGAATCTCCTACTGATGTGAAGGCCCTCCTGTCTCATGAAAAACTACTGGGGGTAGTTGAGGACCTATAAAGACCTCATGTGAAATGAAATCCTCCCACGAGATGTTTTGTAAACCAAGTTGATGCAAGACCACAATTTTGATTAGTGCAAAATGATATATGTTGTTATACTGCTACTGAGGAGGCTTCTTGTGCACTAAGGTGGTCATCTTCTCAATGTTCCAGTAAATAAAATAGGGGAGATTCATCATTCTCACCCTATTTAAGTGCATCAACAATCTGATGTGATAGGCATACAGACGAGAAAATCGACCCTCACAGATGAAATATTTAATTATGAGTTTCATCAAGAGAGCATATGTGTCCTTCAGATACCTGAAGCGAAAAACTCTACTAACATGTCTCTGATAACCAGCCTTGATGTAAGGCTCATAATGCTCTCTATCAATCAGCTGCCTTTTATTCCACTGCTCACCGAAATTTGGAATTCCAGTTTCTTGAGGAATAGTCTCAGGTTTCAAGGTGAATGTCACACCTGCCAAAGTGACTTGACCATTATGAAGATGGAGCACAAACAATCTAGCCAGCTCATGGTGGTAACCGACTCTCTCTACCATCTCACAGAATGGATAACAAGATTGGTGTTGAAAGCATGTGATAGCGAGAGGACAGGCCAACAGCTCAACAAGTGAAGTAGGCTCCTCTTGGTTATGTTTACCACCCTTGTGAGGTCTCCTTGGTGCATGAATTTCTCTAGAATAATCACTAGGTGTCTCCTCATCTCTGTCATAGGAAGAATCTAACTCCATGTTTGCCAATGTTTTAGTTTTCTTAGATGAGTATGAAGAAATTTTATGGTGTCTTAGGTTCTTGCTACCAAAGATATGGATTTATGAAGGACTGTGGAGGGAATATGTATGAGGGGTTTGAAAATGTTGCTGATAGGTTTTTGGGGAATAGAAAGGTTTAGGGAATAATATTTAGGCTTCGGGACATCAATTAGGGTTTGGGAATATTTAACTAGGGTTTGGGATAATGTGATTAGGGATTTAGGATTGGTAGTTTAGGGATATGGGGATTAGGGAGTGAGTAGATGAAAATTAAAGAGAGGGAGAAAATGAATGAGGGAATGAAGGAGTGAGGGAGTGAGAAATGCTTAGGAGTGGAATTAGCAGCAAGAAATACAATTTATAAACCCTATGCAATTGTTTTTGACAAGAAATGCAAGGAGGTAGGGTTTCAATTTTTTCCCATTAAATCACCATAAGCACCAAGATAAACTCACCCTTTGGTCATGGAGGAATGTTAACTTACTTGGACAAGTGAGAATTTAGCAAATTTGAAATTTTGGATGAGGTTGTGGGTGAAATCAGGCTTGTAACCCTATGCACCGCGCCACAAACCCAGTGCACCACGCCCTCTCAATGCGTCGCGCCCATGTAAAATTAACACTATGGAGCAATACTCAATGTGTCGTGCCCTTTCAATGCGCCGCGCTCCAAACCCAATGCACCACGCTACTGAAACTTGTTGTTGTTTTTGCTCTTTTGCTTCAACACGACCTTCTATTACTCACTCTTTCTCCTTTAGATACAAATGAACTCTTTAAACATGAAAAATGGTTTCTATACATATTGTTTTAATTTTTCATATACAAAACCCATTATTCTAATGTTTGCCTTTATCTTGCTTTTAAAACTCTGTTTTTGGGCAGTTTGCTTTATTTTTGCCTTTGATGAACTGAATGCTTTGACTTTTTGTTTGCTTTGCAGGTGATGGAGTTGCAGAAGCTTGGAAAGGTGACCAAGGTTGCCTCTGAAGTTATTACATATGGAAAAAATGAAATTACATCAAATTTGTACATGAAAACATAAAAAACTTTGTTTTTCCTCAAAACAGGGTTTGGAGGAAAAATCAATCACTGAGCATGTGATTATGAAAATTATTGTTTCTGAAACTCTATTTGACCTCCTTATGCACCTGTTGATCATTATTGAGCATTTTGAAGAGCTTATTAACGAAACCCTAGACCTAATGAGACCTAAAACCCTAAAAATGACTTTTGCATATTTAAAAACAAAAATTGGCTTCAGATGATCTAGATGAATGAAAATGGGCCAGCAGGTAAAGAACATGAGGGAAAATGTATAATAAGCCACTACCGTCAGATGATCCATGACCCTAATGGAATGCAGTTGATCGAGTGAGACACCTAACATGCAATGCAACAAGAGAATTTGATCACTGACGAAGGGATGAAGATACCGACACTAACAACTTCATGAGAAATTCTAACTATTGTTTCATAACTTGTTTCCACACTTATAGCTTCAACCTTCAACTCTTCATTAAACATGACACTTTCCATATTTCCACAATCATTCCTTGTTTCAAAAGAGAGACCAAAATTTTCATCAACATAATTTTCATCCACTTTGTGGTGAGATATCTAAGCATGGATGTTCTCATTATCAATTTCAACTTCACCAAATTGATCATTTGTTGTTGGAAGTAGAAATTCCTTGTAGATTCAAATTGAAAATTGTAATATGCTAAAATAATTGACTTGAATCTACTCTACTCATTAGTGGAAACAATAAACGACCATGAAATCATGAAGCATATAAGAGAAATAATTCAATCACACATAACACAATAATTTTATGTGGAAAGCCACAGTTAAAAGCCCCTATTATCTATATATTGCATTAGTCATAAAATATGAGAAGATTATAATGCTTTTCTCAAGCCTGAGAAATCTCTGCACAATATATATCTATCTCACTACCAACCTTTGCACATTCTTCTCTTGGAACACCTTTCTCTCACAAGCTTCGTGCACATACTTGTGCTTCCTATAGCTTGGTCTCACCAACTCGTGCTCACCAAAACAAATGAATAAACTTGTTCCTTCATTCCTCCTTTTAAAAGAAATTCGAATGCATAAAATTAGTGAGTTCTCTAATTAAGGAATGATTTATTTTAGGTCTTCCTCTGATTGCATGCACCATCTGTTTAATTTAGATGATTTTACAACTGATAGTACATTGTCCCTGAAATCCAATCTCAACTGGGTCCTTCTCTGATCTGAAATGCATGAGTTAATTATGAGTGATATTTAGTTTATGGGTTGAGCAGTGATGGTTACACCCCACTACTATATCTCCCACTAATTCCTCCATCGGTTCGAACTAGTTTAACTTAATTTAACTAAGTTAAACTGTATTAAATAATTACAACTTGAAAGAACTCAACTTGGGCTCCTAAAATTTAGGAACCATTCTACATGACTCTATATAGACTCCCAACTCAAATTAAATGAGTCAACTAAGTCAAATTAACTTAGTTAACTATTACAAGTTGTTATGAGAATTATAATTACAGTTTAATTCATAATTTAATTAAAGGATGAATTAAATTAGGATCTTTCTTGATGTTATTTTTAAAATTTCTTGTTGTTATTTCCAAAACTCCCTATCAACAAGAAAGGAATTCAGATCGATCCCTATCTAGTACCTTTTGAATGTTCTTCATGCAAATATTGTCACTGTTATTGTTTCTGCTGCAACATCTGCAACCAAAAAGCATCTAAAAATAAACTAAAACAAATGTGTTTGCAACTGTCTACTAGGAAAATTGTGGTGTTGTTGAGTATGCTACTGATGCTCCTGCTCTATTGTCAACACTGCTCTGCACTCCTCAATATCTAACTAACACAGATCCTCCTGATATTGAATATTGTGGGCCCTCATAGCAAGGGTAATGATGCATGAGAAAAAAGCACCTCAATGGATCCTGTCCAAATTTCTTCACTCTTAGAACTATGGTTTCATAACGCTACACCTCACACCTCAAGGTATGGTTTCATGTGCTCCCTCTGCCCACTTGACTAAAAATTCCCCCTACTCAAGGTCTCTACTAGAGTGAATGTCTCCGCTCGGTCTCCTCTCTCATTCTCCAATTGTCACTTCTCCACGACTTGTTGAGGCTACTTTTGAGACTACTTCTAAGGTTGCATTTCAGGTTGCATGTTGAGAGGTAATTCATGTTCCCTTTTAACCACAAAGTCTCTAACCTTTGCCTTACTCCTCAAGGCTTTGCATGCATCTTGTACATCAATTTTTTAAAGGTTCTTGACTCACACACCGATATATTTCACTTGTCTAGTGGTGATGTGTCTAAGGAAAACCTATCATTTGATAAATATCACATCATAGCCATGGTCTTCCAATACTGTGACGAAAACAATATTATTCTTTAGTCCTAAAACATACATCACATCTGTGATTCTAAGAGGTGATCCAAACTCGGTTTCAAAAGTAACTATATTGATGATGGTCGCATTATACCTCCCATTATCTCCAAAATCTATGTTATGTTTGAGGTCTTCCTCCTCTAAGTCGTTGAAGAGATCTCTATTCACCGTCATATGGAACAAGGCGCCATTGTTGAGATATCATATGCTTCCCATTGCAGTGCTTTCCATGCATATAATGAGAGTGAAATCAAGTTTGAATTGTGAAGCTACAACTTCACCTGTTGCTGCTACTGTAGGTTCCTTCTTTATTTCTTTCTTATGTAGGAATTTCATGGCATAGTGCTTGAACTCATGATAGATAAAACATTTGATGTTTGACAGTTCCTTTTTACTACCCTCCTCACCTTCGGACTAATTTCCCTTAGTTTTATTTCTTTTCTAACTAATCCAAAAATCCTCCTCTAGTTCTTTGGATGAGGTCCCATCTCTGGTATTCTGTTGAATCTCTTCTTACACCAAGTCAAACCATAAGAACTCCCACTCTGCTAGCTTCTCCCTCCCATTAACTAAGTCCTGGTAGTTGTTCCAGCTCTTGGGAAGGCCTAAAAGTTCTAGGCTCACCATATCATCTTCAACAATTATAACACTAACACTTCCAAGCTCATCCCAACATTGGGTGAACTTAGTAAAGTACTTTGGGATTGTGTCGCCCTTATCAATCTTGATATTTCTGAGCTTTTCTTTTAGTGCAAGATTCCTGTGGTCATTTTTCTTTTGAAACCGATTAGTCAAGGCCTTCCAGATTGTAAATGGAGTTTCCTTATTGTGGAGGTTTGAGACAATATGATCTCAAACTCCTTCTATGATAATCCTTCTCACCTTTGCTCTGAAATTTTTCCACTCTACCTGATCCTGAGCATCAACTGGCTTAGGAATATCTTTGTCTATGAACTCAAGCCTATTGTCTTCCAACATTGCCTCCATCTTATCCTTCCAAGAAATATAGTTTCAACTACCCTCAAGGGAATTTTCAAGTCTCAGTCCGCAGAACAACATCGTGAAGGCTCTGAAGTATGATACTACAAATTCGATTTCTCCTACAAAATAAAAACTCATATTTTCCTCTTCTATATTGATTTCAACTCTAAGACCATGTGGAAATTTCTACAAATCTAGCTCTGATACCATGTAGAAACTCCTTGTGGATTCAAATGCAAATTGCATTCTGTTAAAATAATTGACTTGAATATACTCTACTCATAAGAAGAAACAATAAATGATCGATAAAATCATGAAGAATATAAGAGAAAGAATTCAATCACGTGTAACACACTAATTTTCTAGGGAAATACACAACTAAAAACCCATGATATTTGTATATTGCCTTAATTAGAAAATATGAGAATATTACAATGCTTTGCTCACCCCAACAATCTATGTGTAATCTCTATTTATATCAATACTAGCTTATGCACAAACTTCTCTTAACATGCCTTTCTCTCACAAGCTCCATCCATGAACTTATGATTCTTATTGCTTGGTCTCACCAACTTGTGCTCACCAAAACATATGATTAAATTTGTTCCTTCATTCCTCATTTTAAAGGAAATTCGAATGACTAAAATTAGTGAGTTTTCTAATTAACAAATGATTTAGTTTAGGCCTTCTTCTGATTTCATGCACCATCTGTTTAATTTATATGATTATACAACTAATAGTACATTGTCCCTAAACTCCAATATCAGTTGTGTCTTTCTATTATCTAATAGGCATGATTTAATTATGAGTGAATCTTCAGTTTACTAGCTGAGAAGTGCTGGTTACAACTCACTACTACAGGTTATACCCCACTACTAGACCTCCCACTGATTCCTTCATCAGTTGGAACTAGTATAACTAAATTTAACTCAGTTAAACTAAATTAAATAATTACAACTCAAAAGAACTCAACGCAGGCCCTTAAGTCAAATTAACTTAGTTAACTATTACAAGTTGCTATGAGAATTAGAATTACAATTTAATTCAAGGATAAATTAAATTAGGATCTTTCATTATGTTATTTTTAACATTTCTTGTTGTTATTTTCAACATTGGATTCATGAGAGAAACACTTTTAGCTCTACAAACCATCAGTTCATATGAAAAATTGTCTTTGTTATTCTCAAACTTAAATGCCTCAATCTCTGATGCAAAGAGGTCATCATCAACTACAATCATAACAACTAGATCACACATGTTATTCACTACTTTACTGGAAGCTTCACTATCATCAACAAGGTCTATTGTTGGATTCACCAATTCACAACTCACTTTGCAGTCACCATCCACATGTGTCTCATCATATTAGGATTCACCATCATCTTCGCCATCCATGTTACAGTGGAGTTCTTCAGCATCTATATTCTCTTGCTCTACTTCACATATAGAGGCTTCAACTTCTCACTCTGCAATCATTTTTGTTTCTTCTTCATCTATATTCATGTCGACATGATGGATTTCACTTGTATAGTGTTTATGATCATCATCCACATTTGAGTGGGATTTTCTAACCTTTGCTTTCATCCTAAAGTCTTGCTCATTTACTCTCAGAACTATAGTTGACTTTATATTGATTCTTCAACGGACTATAACATAATTTTTTTCTTTATGTCACTCTCCTTTATACCAAATTCTACTTCTAGCATCTTCCATGCTTCATAGGAAGATGTAGATTTTTCTACCTTGAATAAGGACTTCTCATCCAATGCATGTTTTATAAGATCAAACACAAAGACATCACATACTTCATCATATGGTTTATTACACAAATTCTTAATCAAATATTTACATCGAATAAAAGTTTTCATTTTGACAGTTCCCAAAAATAATTTTGGAAGTGTCTTCTCTCCTTATTATGTCAGCCTTCTAGAAATGAAAGCAACATACACTTGGTTATCTTTAAAATGAAACATTTTAACCTTCACTTTAATGGTGGCTCCCAACAACTACTAGCAACTTTTCTAAGCTCTTCTACGCAGATTCTTATGGAGGCTCATGGCTACAGCTTATAGTGGAGACTCCTTATTTGGTCAATGGCAGTGGCTCTTTCCTCTCGATATGGTGTTGGCTCTATATGCTACTCACCCTAATCTTTTAGTAGTTGGGTTTACAAACTCTCGATGAGATCTAGTTTCTACATATGGACCAATGGATACAAACTTTGATTTTCGGGCTACTCACAATAGCCAAGGCTCTTAGTGGAAATATCTAACGACCTTCTTAAATGATTTGGTTCTTTGAAACCTTGATAAACCTTACTCTGATACCACTTGCTATTTAGAGGCAGAGATAAACATGCAAACACAAAACAAATAAGTACACAAGCTTCTTCTTTAATAAAGAAGTTTTATTCATTAATTATTCTCTCATATACATCCACTGAGTTGTTGTTATCTCTCTTCTTACTTCACATTACAATGACCCAACTATGAGTATATAGGCACTAAAATTTCTAAATATGGAATCATGCAAACTCTAACTTTCTTTTCGTCATGCAAACTATGACTTTACGTTATAATAAATATTTCTAACTTCACTTTAACATAAATCGAAAATTTTCTTTTCCCTAATGTAGCTCTTCTTGACAAGTCGTTAACTTTCTAACATTAAATCACTTAAATACTAATATTGGACTTAACTTTCTTTCCTTCACTTAACTTTAACTCTCCATACATTACATGTTGTGAGAGTACTTACTATTTCCATCAAGTGAACAATTTTGATCTATGAAAGAGTTGCGATCGATGGAAGTAAATCAAATAGAAAATTTGGTGATTAGTTTGTATGAATTATGTACTCTTATATTTTTTAAATTGCTACATGAAACTAGAGTTCACTTGGTTGTAACACATTTGAATATTTGACAACTGTTAGGCGAGTCGGGTTATTGATTCTAAAAGAATAATTTCATTCATATCATTTGCATATTAGTTATGCTAAGTCATAATTGTATGGAATGATTATCTACATAGTTCAATAGGTGTTAAACTTATGAATTTTAATAATCGTGAAATATAAAATATGAGGTGTAGTATGGAAATACCTAGTTTCTAATTGAGAAGATCAATGAGATGAAATGAGTCACAATGAACCATAAACCTATAGTGATGGGCCATCTGGATATGCTTAGTCATCCTCTAATCTGGATGACTATAGGGGCATGACAATGGCTTTTTAAGTTAAATTAAATTTTATGCTAGAGGTACTCTTTTAACCTCCATAATATATAATATATATATATATATAATATATATAATATATATATATATATAATATATATATAATCTTTATTAAGACATTATCCCTAGTTTTACTAATATGACTTGGTTTCTTATAATGCATTCATGGTTCTAATTAATAGATGAAAATATTTAAAAAATATTAATACCTAACAATAAATTAATATCAAAAAATACTAAACTGCATTTTGTATTTTTTTTACAGTATTAGTAGAAAGTTTTTTGACATTAAGAAAAAATTTAAATACTAAATTATTATGTAAGAACTAATTAAACTATTGTTATTTATCTCTTTGACATATTTATTCTATAGTGAAAAGAAAATTGAGATGTGAGTAGAAGACATATGCAAGAATCAAATTTCTGACTTTTCATTTAGAAAGAAAAAATGGTGTAAAATGCATATATTGAAGAATTTGTATTTAATTTTTTGGATATATATATATATTATATATATATATAATATATATATATATATATATATATTATATATATATATATAATAAAGGAAATATCTAGTTTTTATCGTTATATTTTATCTAATTTCTTTCAAACTTATATCAAGTTTAGTCCAAGTAATTTAAAAATTTCACATATTTAAATAAAATAAATAATTTTAGTTCATGGAGTGTAATTCAATTGATAATCACCTTGTTATGAAGTATTATGTAAAAGTATGAGATTTAAAGTTCAAATGAGTTAGGCAACAAAAAATAATATTTTTTATCTATTTATTTATAGATTTAGAATATGGTATGTATATTTGTAATTTTTAAAAAAAAATTGTCTTTAATTTATACTTTTATGTATTTTTTAATATATTTGAAATTAAATTTACATTAAATTAAATACTTAAAATTAGTTCCAAAATATTTAACTTTCCAAATGTTATATTTTAATTTATAATTAATTAAAAATTTAGTATATTCTAATTTCATACTTAATTAAAAAGGAGTAATGAAAAAGGAAAAATACAATATAAAATAAAGAAATTGATATGATGAAATTTCATGTGGCTTGAGTACCTATTTTCAAAAATTAAAAATAGAATTATCCCCTATTCTCACAGCCCTATTCTTGTGGTACTCCTCCAACCATGTATGGGGGGGTGAGGTACCACTATACGTTTTCTTTTCACCAATACTAAAGTATATGGAATATGCCTAAACCAACTCTTAGCCAATTTTATCAAAGTGTTATCAATGCAACAGAATAAATATTCTTTAATTAACCATGTAACCAATTATATATGCGTAGCGGAATCATAAACACATCATACACATAAACATATGGGGGAAGGGAAACTCCCTTCTAAATTTGTGTTTGCCCAATATATCAATAATTTTGTAATTCAATTGTACAAAAATATTTTACAATCGTGCAGCCAGCAACACCTTGGTCTGCACAGTCCTTCAAACCATCTATGTCCACCAATACAACTTTTGTGTTGTTCGTCCATGTCCTGCATGAGTTACCTGAACCACCATTCAACCTATGACCACTTCTGCAAGCTCTACCACAATTGTATCCTTTTGCACACTATATCATTCAACGTTGAACCTATTCACTGCAAATCGAGTGTTACCCGCCCACAGCTCTGTCATAACAGCCTCAGGTCACACCGTTCACCTGTTTGCCGAGCGTTGAACGCTACACACCTGTAGGTCCGTCGTAGTTTCCTCAGGTCACATCAATCGCCCATTCCAATACTCCACCGCAATCCACAATGGTCATCCTAGAGTCAAGTGGAACCCGACTCACCCTGCACACAGTCCTGTGATAAGTGTTGTAGCGGTGATCTACAACGTGACTGGCTGACCCAACCTACAACTCACCCTTCGCTCGGTCCACGCCCAAAAACCCTGATTTTACTGCCTGTGTTAACTTCGGTCATGCCCATGCACTCCACTTGTAGTTGTGCTCCCTTGCTCTTTGTTTTCTATTTTTGTTTTTATGTTATGCAATGCTTTTTTGATGCTCCTCCAACCATCCACACCATTCCATATTTACTAGGTTGTTCGACGGTCAATTCCTCCCAACCATAGCATCTTTTCATATACATCAAGGGTCTGCTCGGTTGTATGTATAATTCAGCCTGCCAAATGTGTATAAACATTTTGACCCTATCATATAAATTATGTCGCTTCCTCCATACATCTTTCGGGTGGGTGATGGGTCGTCTTTCCCATGTTTCATTTCAACTCACTCATGCTCATCGTTTCATCCGTCACGCCCATCCACTATCACACTTTTTCATGTCCACCATCACAATGTTTGCCAAACTCGTCACACACTTGGGCACCTCACCCACCTGGTTGCCCAACGTGCCCTCGTCCACACTCGCCTATTGTTCTATCTATGTGTGTGCGACCACTCGTTGCCTTTAACCAACAACTTGTTGCACATAACCAAACATCCACCTCTGAGTCGCCTTTAACCAAACGCTCCAACCTGAGTCACCTTTAACTAAACATGGGCGCCAGTCACACATCTCGGGTGTGCCTACATGCCTTTAACTACGATTGTTGATTTTTCGACTCTCTCAGATGCTTGACAACTCGAGGCCCTAACACCTATCTACTCATGGAATCTCTCTGCATAGTTCCTGAATGCAATGACAGACAAGTTGTCTCTAACTGTATCTGCAAAGATCGAATGGACGAAAGAAGAATTATTTTTGTCTTAAACTATTTTTGACTTAAATATAAAGTTTTATCTCAAAATTTTTTGTCTTAAATATAAAGTTTTCTCATAAAATATTTTTATCTCAAATTGTTTTTGCGTTAAATTTTATATTTAAGACAATTCAATTGATATTAAATTTTAATGTAAAATAAATCAAAGAAAAAAAAAGTAAGACAAAAAATATTTTGTCTTAATAAATGTTTTAAAAGTGATCTTCCCAATGAGTCTTCAATGTGCCCTCCTTCTTAATGGCCCCCACCTCATAATCCTTATTAGTAAACAATGGAAACTAAAGCTAAAATCTTGATAAAACCATCTTAAAACAAATCTCTTCAAATAATAATAAAAATCCCTTCCTTTTTCTAATGGACGAAAGAAGAATTACTTTTTCCTTAAACTATTTTTTACTTAAATATAAAGTTTTTATCTCAAACTTTTTTTGTCCTTAAATATAAAGTTTTGTCATAAAATATTTTTGTTTCAATTTTTTTTGTCTTAAATTTTATATTTAAGACAATTGAATTGATTTTAAATTTTAATATAAAATAACTAAAAAAAAAAAACAAATTTTTAAGACAAAAATTCTTTCGTATTAAAAAAAATGTTTGAAAAGTAGTCTTCCCAATAAGTCTTCAATATGCTCTCCATCTTAATTGTAAGGACCTGTGGTCCGGCTCACCCTCACCATGCGAAGTGCGTGTAAGGAGCTCATGCAAAATGTGAAGTGAAACAATCGGAAACGAGTTTATAAGGCGGCGGGCAGAACTCGAGCGAGGTCATTTAAGCAGAACTCGGGCGAGGTCGTTCAGGCAGAACTCAGGTGAGGTCGTCAGGTAGGAAACTCGGGCAAGGTCGTTCAGGGGAACCGGGTGAGGTCGTTCAAGCGAGCCGGGTGAGGTTGTCAGGCAAACCAGGTGAAGTCATTTGGGCGAGCCGGGTGAGGTCGTCGGGCAACCCGAGTGAAGTCGTTCAAGCGAGCCGGGTGAAGTCGTGTGGCAACCTGGGGGAGGTCGTTCAAGCGAACTGGTTGAAGTCATGTGGTGACCTGGGTGAAGTCGTGTGGCAACTCGGGTGAAGTTGTTCAGGTGAACGAGTTTGGGTGAAGGCGTTTGAGCAGACTCGGGTGAGTCGTGCGAAGGCGACTCAGGTGAGTCGTGCAAAGGCATGAGTGAACATGCGGACGGGCGGCCGGGCAAGGGCGCGCTATGCACGCCAAAACAAAGGTTGGAACCGAAGGTTGTGAACTCGAGTTGGGCAGGCAGGACTGCGTGTGGTCCACCGAACGGAGGTCAGGCAGGATAGCACGATTTGGGAACTTGTTGAACAAACAGAGAGCGAGTCAGGTGAAGACGTGCGATGAGGTAAATGAAGTATTGGTGAGTCGTGCGGTGAGCGTGTGGAGGCACCAACGAGCTGGGCAACCGAGTTTGCCGAAGTTGGAAATTTTGCTAAGTGTAAATTTGGGGTTTCCCAAGATTTAGCTTATACGTTGTAAAAGTGGAAAATTATATATATTGATATCAGGCAGACTCATATTGCAGGGAGCTTCCCCTCCCTTTATACTGTTGTGAAATTGTATATGTGTTAATTGTTGTTGATGATGACTATGTATGGGTTTTCATCTGTATAAAAGATAAAGATATTACTTGGTAATGAAAAATAAACTAAGTATGAACGGTTAGGCGTAGTCCATGAACATAAGTATTAGTGAAAAGAAAGTGTTCGGTGGTGCTGCACCTCACTATAGTGGGGTTGGAAGATTATCACCAGTGTAGGGGCGTGACAAGTGGTATCAGAACTGAATCAAGTGGAGTGCAAGTGAACGAAGCTGATCTCACCAACAGGTGGAATCAAGAGTTGGTTCAGTTTTGCCAAGAACTTAGTGAATGGTGGCGAAATCTAAAGGATGATTCAGGTTGCAGGAAAGTGGATGGAAGATATGGTAGAAGAACCTATGGCAGGTGAATCTAGCCATGATGGAGGTGAAGCTTTCCAATACAAGGTATTGGAACTGATGAGAAAATGGATTTTTGAATGGGCTTCGATGAAGGCCGAGAATATGATGATTCGAAAAGGTTGTTTGAAGATCAAAGAAGAACTTGAAGATCTCAAGGACCAATAAGAGGATGTTGCAGATGTGACAACAATGGAGGATGAACTTGAGATTGATTAAGTTGGACCAAGATCGTGCAGTTTGCAGACATGGATGGATGAGGATACTCACATGGAGGAGCCTCATGATAATGATGTAAGTACTATTAAAACTTGTGTTTCACTTGAGCATTTGGTAGATGAACTCTATGCAGGGAAGAACAAAGTTAGTTTGCCGATGCAGGGGAGCATCTTACCATGGATGTCTATGATGAGACCTTGTATGGAGAGGCAAGGATTGTTGATTGTTTCAGGACTTGTTGGGGTTGTTTGTGACCTTATGGTAGAAGGTGCAAAGGCCCGTGACAAGGGAGGAACATGATGATTGTTGCGGAGGATTGGGTCATGCTTTAGCCACATGGAGAATTGGCTAAGTGCCCGGCATGACTCATGGGTAGGTTGAAGGGCACACACTTGAGTATGGTGATGCTTGGGTGGACTTCTCATGGCCGAAACCAAGAGCAAGTCTTTGTAGAACTTTTAGTGGGTTAGCTATGACGGAAGGGACTCGTGATGATGATATGGTTAGGTGACCGAGTTCACTAGACCGAAGATTGCAAACTTGGATGGGGATGACCGATTGTTGTGATGGGTCTAATTGGTTGGACTACATGGGAAACTTAGTCATGGACATCAGGTTGGAGACATGGAGCATGGTAGTCTTATGTAGGGACATTATGTGGGAGCACTTATAAAGCTGTCACTTATGGGAATCCAATGAGGAATGCCGAGGCAAAGATGTTTTGTAGGTGGATTTGCTGTTGTGACATGGAGATGGTTTATTTATGAGCCGATGGAGAGGTTGTGCACTTATGTACAACAACGCCATGGACTTGGATGGAGTTGTAAGCAGAGTATGGAGCATTCCTACTACATGGAGAGTTGAGGCATCTTGCAGAAACCTTTGGGCCGAGACTTGTATGTTTGCTGAGATGTTGGTTAGAGATGACTCATGGAGCTCATGATGACATGAGGTTGTGACATTTGGAGACTTCATATATGGTGGACTTGGAGGATCTGATGCATTGAGGAGCTGAGGTTAGAGACTATGATGCAGAATGGGATGCATACTTTCGAGTATATGTATGGGTGTGGATTGAAAGAATGACTTGATGTGGAGGATCAATATGAGTGTTGGGTCCCCATAATACTAGTGATTACCCCATTACTATTGTAGTTGTACCCCTTATCAATATTGTTCTGCCCCTATTGTGCCCATATTGTTACTATTGTGCCCCATAGAAGCCCACTATTGTTATTATTGTGCCCTTACATTATTATTGTTATGTAGGCTCTGATTATGTTATGACCCCTTAGACTCCTATATATAGAAAGGAGGGCTTTTCATTTGTATCATCCAAGAATTGTTCATTTATGTAATG
>APFE031757754.1:40758-64307 GCA_000404065.3 Pinus taeda
AGTATTGGTGCACAAGAAGGATGGATCATGGCGCATGTGTCCGGATTATAGGGAGCTCAACAAGCTCACTATTACAGATAAGTTTCCCATTCCTGTCATTGATGAATTACTGGAAGAATTGCATGGATCAATTTACTTTACCAAGTTGGATCTTCATTCAGGATACCATCAAATCAGAATGAAGACTAAAGACATTCCGAAAACAACATTTAGAACTCATGAGGGTCATTATGAATTTTTGTCATGCCTTTTGGCCTTACCAATGCACCTTCTACATTTCAAGGTTTGATGAATTCCATTTTCAAACCCTTCCTTAGAAAATTTGTGTTAGTATTTTTATGATATACTAATCTATAGCAAGTCTTGGAAGGATCATGTTCAACACATTGACAAGGTTCTCAACCTATTCAAGGAGAAACAATTATATGCAAAAAAGATCCAAATGTTTCTTTGGAGTACAAGAGGTGAATATCTGGGTCATATTGTATCTCATGAAGGAGTTAAGGTAGACCCTAGCAAAATTAAAGCCATTAAGGAATGGAGAATCCCCACATCCATAAAGCATCTGCGAGGATTTCTCAGGTTGACAGAGTATTATCGCAAGTTTGTTAAGAATTATGGGAGAATAGTAGCACCTCTAACAACATTATTGAAGAAAGATGCATTTTCATGGACTCCAGAAGCAACAAAGGCCTTCGAACATCTTAAAGACGCAATGTGCCAAGCACTAGTCTTAGCTACACCGTTCTTCACAAAAACCTTTATTGTGGAATGTGATGCTTCAGGAAATGGTGCTGTTTTAATGCAAGATGAAAGACCCATTTCTTTTGAAAGTTGTCCAACCAAGGGAAAGTTTTTACACAAAGCTATTTATGAGAAGGAAATGTTGGCAATACTACATGCACTTAAGAAATGGCGACCCTACCTAATGGGAAGACACTTCAAGGTAAATATGGATCATGATAGCCTTAAATACTTTTTACAACAAAGATTATCCTCTGAAGAGCAACAAAATTGGGTCACAAAGATGTTGGGTTATGACTTTGAAATAATCTAAAAAAAAGGGAAGCAAAATGTGGTGGCAGATGCACTCTCAAGAAAGGATGAGGATGTGGAAGCATTGTTGTGTGCCATTTCTATTATCCAACCAGATTGGATAAATGAAGCAAGGGAGGAATGGAAGGATGACGAAGAAGTGTGGGCACTTATTCGAAAGTTACAACAAGATTCCAGTACGTCGGATACATTTAGCTGGAAAAATGATTCGTTATGGTACAAAGATCGCTTATACCTCTGTAATAATTCCCAGCTAAAACAAAAGATTCTTATGGAATTTGCACATCTCCTTTAGGAGGCGCACTCGGGATTTTAAAACACCTTACCACAGGGTTAAGAAGGAATTTTTTTGGGACGGCCTTAAATCAGATATTCAAATTTTGTGGCGGAATGGTTGTTTGCCAGCAAAATAAAGTTGAACATTAAGACACGGTCTATTACAACCTTTACCATTCCAAGCCAACGTTGGGAGGAGGTTTCAATGGATTTTATCACAGGTTTACCCAAGTCTGAGGGAAAGAGTGTCATCATGGTGGTAGTGACAGACTTACCAAGTATGCACACTTTTGTGCATTATCACATCCATTTAAAGCCAGTACAGTTTCTACTGCATTTATGGAAACAATTCAAAAGCTACATGGAAACCCAAAGATTATTGTAAGTGAGAGAGATCCCATTTTCACTGGAAATTTTTGGACATAATTATTTTCTTGTCTCTGTACTCAGTTAGCTCATAGCTCATCTTATCATCCTCAATCTGAAGGGAAAACTGAGATAGTAAAAAAATGTTTGGAAGGATATCTTCGTTGCTTTGTATCTGATAAACAGACACAATGGGTCAAATGGTTGCCTCTGGCTGAATGGTGGTATAACACTTCCTTCCATAAATCAACAAAAATGACCCCATTTATGGCACTTTATGGGTATCAGCCACCATCCATCACACCATATTTAAGAGAAAATTCTAAGGTTCAAGCAGTGGAACATCACATCTAACATCAATAACAAGTCCTCCAACTCTTAAAGGATAACCTCATGTTGGCACAGAATAGAATGAAACAACAGGCAGATCAACATCCCAATGAAAGAAGTTTTGATGTAGGTGATTGGGTATTCTTAAGGCTACAACCATATAAGAAAATGTCCCTCAAGCAAGCTAAGAAGGATAATAAATTATCACCAAAGTATTATGGTATGTACAAGGTATTGCAAAATATTGGTACTATGGCATACAAATTAGAGCTTCCTGCAGCTTCTCGATTGCACCCAGTTTTCCATGTTTCATGTTTAAAGAAAGTTATAGGCGATAAGCTACCAGTTCAAACAATATTGCCAGAACTTGACAAGGAAGGAAAAATTATATTGGAACCAGAAGCAGTCACAGAAACAAGAACTCGAGAGCTACGAAATCGATCAATTTTGGAGTATCTTATCAAGTGGAAGAACTTATCTGTTGAGGGTTCCACATGGGAGGATGAGAATTTTATACAGAAGTATCCATAACTACTCAAGCGTTGAGGACAACACTTTTTTGAAGGAGAGGGGCACGTTGGGTCCCCATAATACTAGTGATTACCCCATTACTATTGTAGTTGTACCCCTTATTAATATTGTTATGCCCCTATTGTGCCCATATTATTACTATTGTGCCCCATAGAAGCCCACTATTGTTATTATTGTGCCCTTACATTATTATTGTTATGTAGGCTCTGATTATGTTATGACCCCTTAGACTCCTATATATAGAAAGGAGGTCTTTTTATTTGTATCATCAAAGAATTGTTCATTTATGTAATCTAAAGGAGGTTGCCCCCTCGAAGAGGCTGAATTCTAACGCGTTGATCTATCTTTTCTTGAGATGGTTTCATAACAATGAGACACTTTATAGTGATGGAGTTACAACGATGATGATGCCTTGGCGGAAACACTTGGGCATGGGTTGAGTCGAGACTTAACCACATTTTACACATGAGAGCTGATTGATCTATGATCATGGGAAACACATGGAAAGATCAGACAGGTGTATACTTGTTTCTATGGCAAACTTGAGGGATGGTACATTACAGCTATGATGGAGGTTGCTTCATGGACCTGGATGTGGCACATCGAGAGTCGGAGTTTGATGAAATGGTCTCTTCATATTGAGGAGATAGACATATGGATGATGATGTTGGGATAGATGCGACTGATTTCATGGAGCACATTGGCACCAAACATCATGGACAGCATGTTGCAGATGAGATGAAGACTACTTCATGGACCTGGGCATGGCTTACTTATATGGATGGATTCTTGATCGAGTTGAGGATCTAACGAGATGTTCTGAGAAACGATTGATGATGGCATGAGGATGTTCACTCTCATGGTTTGAGCGTGACAGTTGGACTGATCACCCGACTAGTTCAAACATGGGGACGCGTAGTGTGCAGATATGTGTTAGCATGTGTTGGAGTATCATGGCAGTAGTTCACACGATGACGTTACATGATGAGGTCGACACGATATGTTGCAGGAAGCATGTAGCTTGAGATGGAGGGGCCCAGCCTTCCACGATGGGGAGCACCATGTGGAGATTGTGACAAGGTGGTTGATGATCATGGATTGAGATGATTTCTGATGTATGACATACCGATGGGGTGTATGCCTTGGTATGGATAGCTTGGTGACAGATGGTTGCCGAGACGAGATATTGTCGAGGATGAAAATGACTTCAAGTAGGGGAGGATGTAAGGACCTGCGGTCTGGGTCACCCTCACCATGCGAAGTGCGTGCGAGGAGCTCGTGTGAAATGTGAACTGAAACAACTGGAGATGAGTTTATAAGGCCTCCGGCAAAACTCGGGCGAGGTTGTTCAGGCAGAACTCAAGCGAGGTCATTCAGGCAAAACTCGGGTGAGGTCGTCAGGCAAGAAACACAGGCGAGGTCGTTCGGGCGAACCAGGTGAGGTCATTCGGGTGAGTCGACTGAGGTCGTCGGCCAACCCAGGTGAAGTCATTTGAGCGAGCCGAGTGAGGTTGTCGGGCAACCTGGGTGAAGTCGTTTGGGCAAGCCGGGTGAGGTCGTCGGGCGACCTAGGTGAAGTCGTTCGGACGAGCCAAATGAAGTCGTGTGGCGACCCAGGTGAGGTCGTTCGGGTGAACCGGGTGAAGTCGTGTGGCGACCTAGGTGAAGTCGTGTGGCGACTCGGGTGAAGTTGTTCGGGTGAACGAGTTTAGGTGAAGGCGTTCGGGCGGACTCGGGTGAGTCGTGCAAAGGTGACTCGAGTGAGTCGTGCGAAGGCACGAGGGAACGTGCGGACGAGCGACCAGGTAAGGGCGTGCCGTGCACACTGAAATGAAGGTTGGAACTGAAGGTCGTGAACAAGAGTTGGGCAGGCAGGACTATGTGTGGTCCACCGAACGGAGGTCGAGCAAGATAGCATGATTTGGGTGCTTGTTGAACAAACAGAGAGCGAGTCAGGTGAAGACGTGCGACGAAGTAAACGAAGTGTTGGTGAGTCGTGTGGCGACTATGTGGAAGCACTGACGAGCTGGGCAACCGAGTTTGCCGAAGTTGGAAATTTGGCTGTGTGTAAATTTGGGGTTTCCCAAGATTTAGCTTATACTTTGTAAAAGTGGAAAATTATATATATTGATATCAGGCAGACCCATATTACAGGGAGTTGCCCCTCCCTTTATACTGTTGTGCAATTGTATATGTGTTAATTGCTGTTGATGATGAATATGTATGGGTTTTCAACTGTATAAAGGATAAAAGTAATACTTGGTAATGAAAAATAAACTAAGTATGAATGGTCAGGCATAGTCCATGAACGTAAGTATTGGTGAAAAAAAAATGTTCAGTGGTGCCACACCTCGCTATAGTGCGGTTAGAAGATTACCGCCAGTGTAGGGACGTGACATTAATGACCCCCACATCATAATCCTTATCAACAACCAATGAAAACTAAAACTAAAAACTTGATGAAACCTTTTTAAAAAAAAATTCCCAACTTATAATAATAAAAATCCTTTCCTTTTTCAAATCTTTTATAACCTTTTTAAAACTCTTTGAATAAAACCGTTCATGAATTTTTTATATAAAAAAACTTTATTAAAAAGAAAATTACAACCTTTCATATAAAAAAAATGGTTTAAAAAAAGAGATTGTTGCGTATTAACCAAACTCTTTTTAATATATTAAAAAGAGTGCTTTGAAAAACAATCTTTTAAACTCTTTATTAGAGCTGATGAGAGCTTCTTCGTAGTGGAGAATTAAAAATATTTCGAACCTTTGACTTTGCCAAGCTAACGCGTCTTAGTCTATGAACTTGTTGCGGGTTAACTTGGTCTGTGAACTTTTAATAGGGAAAGTTCGCGTGTTGCAAGGTGCGTTATAGCTTGATTAGAGGAAAACAATATGACAATATTTCTTCTCTCCCATAGATTGTTGTTGCTAATTTGTATTGGTTGGAAAAGTATTTGTTGACTCAAAAAAATTCACACACAATCAAATAGACTTTAAACAACTTTCTCTACCGGAATAATTAGCTACCTTTAACATGGTTGAAAACATTGTAACCTTAAAAACATTGTAACTGTGCTGATGAGTTACATTAGCATTTTTGTCTGGGTCGTACGAGGAGTTACATTAATTCTACGAAGTTTAACTTTGTCATGTACCCCAACCACACTATCCAGATCTATGAAAGCAGTCTTTGTGGGCGAGGGAAGCTTTTCTCACTTATTTTCTAGGCTTCTCTTCGGTACGTTCGAGATTCGGCAAACATTTCCTCCATGGCAGCAATTAATCCAAACGTACAGACGGCTACTACGCCAAGAATTATCGCAAGCGTCCTAGATTTGTTTCGTTCTGCAAAATTGCACAATTATTCTCGGTAGGTTTCTGTGTTAGTTGCCCAGAATTAAATTACCACTAGATTATCTATCATTGTAAAGTAGGTGAAGAATATACCGGAGGATACGGGAGAACTTTCTGCTGGAGGTGGCGAGATAACGGAATTGTGGAAGAATTCGTAAACCTCGTAACGCAAGTAGCAGTTCTGAGATCTGAATTGTCCCCCAAGAGCTCCAGGTTGGCATTTGAATATATTTTCTATGGCATAAGTTAGGCACGATCCGCAGCTTGTCCTGGACAGATCTCTCCAACACTGCGCTAAGCTGTAGATGTCCCCCGTTAAAGTAGAAGGCTCAGCGG
The DNA here is from genome assembly GCA_000404065.3 of Pinus taeda. NCBI lineage: Eukaryota > Viridiplantae > Streptophyta > Pinopsida > Pinales > Pinaceae > Pinus > Pinus taeda. Next base: position 47,011 of record APFE031757754.1, read on the forward strand.
CTGTATCTATAGCGAAAAGTTTGGGACTTTGAGCAGCTTCAAGGGTAATATTTGAGAAGCGGGCCTTAATAGCATCTGTGAACTGCTGTGGCTGACTGCTGTTCCCAGTGTTACAAAGAATAATACTTGGTGTATCCTTCGTACTCTCAATATCGTTGTAAAAGTTATGATCGTCGTAACGCAAGAAGCAGCCGTCTAGTTGAATGAATCCAGAAGTGTTGTGGCATGCCCGAACAAGATTTGCTTTGGCCATGGATGCGCACAGTTTACAATCTGAGGAACTTAAATCTCCCCTGCACTGGACAAGCCCGTAAACAGTACTATTGATGCTTGGCCCCTGAGCAACAATACTAGAGGTATTGAATCCGGTGGCATAAACATTGTTCACCAGCAAATCCAAAAGCTTGTTTAGATTAAGCTGAAACGCGCTACCATTTTTATATGTATAATTGCCACTCTCCCCACATTTGCTCCAGACGGTGGGAGTCTCTGGATCAGCAACTGCTAAGCGCATACCAGTACCAGCTAGAATTACTATAAGTAACACACTGCCAAGCACTGATTTCATGTGCGTCGCCATAACCACGTCCTCTCGCGCGTCTGTGCCGAGTTCAGTTGCGCCCAGAAGGCATGGCATTATAGGAGCAGCTATTGTAATCCAATGGCCTTATAAAGTTGAACTTGCAGTATCAATTTTCATATTTTCTAGTGCGTCGAATACTGTCACTGAAAATGAAAATTAGAAGCGTGCCCAACTTGCCTTCACCAGAAAAACCTTATCCTGGTTGCTCTTGCGATTTGTACGTGACCAGGGTGTCTGTTTCCAACCCAGTGACTGTGACCCGCTACCTACTCCTCCCCATATTTTTCATGATACATAATGGTTAGCTTCGCGGAACAAATTTTATGGTAGCAGAGTCCGAAGTTGATTGCGACAACACCACCTCAAGAATAAGTCAAAAGAGATTCCCTTTTGTCTTTTGTCGTTGCATAAAATTTGTGTAATTCTATACAACCAAAGACCAATAAAATAATCGAATCATATTTTAAGTTGAAAGAGTTTATTTTTGTTGCTGCCTGAAATGAGTAGTTTGACATTTTTCTTAACATATTTTATAATTTTATATTTTTAAAATTTTATATGTACATATAGTAAACCATTGATTCTATTATAAACAAGAAGTTTAATGTGAATAGAAAAAGTATCGTAATAAACAAGTTCTTTATATATTTATAAATCTAATAAAAATCATGAAAATTATTGGACACATATCATGCTTAACATTAATATTTAGTCTTCTATGATAAAATCGAGTTAATACTAAATTGTACGATAAAAATCAATTTCTTAATTCTATAGTTATTATCTGTATTTTACTTATATTTCAATAAAAATTGTCTTTTTATCTTTTATCTATCGATAATTTAAGCATTACATCTTACTATCATTGTTACTATACTATATATATATTAATTAAATTAATTCAGGAATTATCTTATTATTAAATTTGTTACTTTATTATTTTTAGTTACTTAACTGCGTTGTTATTATTTATTATTTTATGTTTACTATAAAATAAAGTTCCTTTTCTATCAAGTTAGTATAAATAAGTTTTTTCTTGTATAGTTCTATATTTTTTATCTTGGAACTATCTCTTTTATTTCAAATTAAAAAAAAAAACATTATATAAAATTAAGTGATGAAAAAAATACTAAAAAGTAAATCAGGGATTTTTATATTTATTATATTTAAAAATAAATTAAGGGCGTTATATTTTTTTTAATTATGTTTTATATATATCTCTAGGCTAAAGTATCTTATTTTATGTGAAAAAATTAGATGGATGATGGATATTTAACCTTCACAAAATATTTAGGTAATATTCTTAATAATAAGCACATACCAATTATTGCTTTCAGAATAAGTTATCGTTTCTTCAGGGTTGTGAGAACTACACATGCTACAATTGCTAGGAAATCCCTATAAATTTTTTTTTTCCTACAAATTTGAATATCGAATCGTAGTCTTATCTTCCCACCATCCCACAAGAACTTAATAGTTGAGGCAACTATTTACTATAATCATGGGGATTGGGTGGTTGTTTAGAACTTCTAATTTCGATAGGCAGTATTGGAAAGCACCCATCTCAATTTCAAGAGTTGGCCAATTAATGGAGTTGCGAAATGGGGAAAACCACTAGAAATATCCATTCATGGGGAATTCAATCATTCATAACTCAATAGAGAGTCTTAAATCAACATTGGGAGAAGGAGTTTTTGAGTAGAATGTAGTTATTTATGAGTGGAATGTTTGTTATAGATTTCTTAGTTAATCAAATGTCATTTGGGTGCCCAAATACAAGCAAAAAAATGAGTTAGCTCATTGTTAGAGTGTTCTAGGCTCACCAAAACTTAATTTTCTTGCTAATCACTTATAGAAGAGCTTTTTAACCTAATTGAGCCAAGGATTTATGATTTGATTTGTATTATGTGATCATAATAAGAAAGAGGAAATAAAATCACTAGGGAACTATGCAATAATGAATGGACTTCAATAATCACTTTCCTAGTTAGCTGAGAGGCATATGGAGATTATGGAGGCCTGAAGATTAGTAGGGGAGAGGAGTTCCTTAATTATCCTTGACTTTGACTGAGATTTCCTTCACCCGCCCAAATTTCATGAGTGTTGATCATTCCCCTTATAGTATCATGACCTAGCTAAGGTGTGGCCAATAATAGAGATTTGTATTTGAAACTAAGCCTATGGTTGGGCGAAAAAGGATCTTTCCCAACTTAGTTGACAACATTGGACAACCTCAAATAGGTGTTTTTTCTCATGCTTATGATGATTACTCAATTTCATTTAAATGATGGTTGTAATCGTAATGAAATTTATGTTTTCACTATATTATGTTTTAGGAAATGATATTTTATGTAACTTGATGTTACCTCTAAATATCTTCAGAGGTAAGGAGATGTTTCTCCATAGATCGTACCCTTAGATCTATCAAACATTATGTCGCAAAGTGTAGATGAATCCTAAAGAATTAAATAAAATGCATATTTTTCATCTCAACAAGTAAGATAGTATGTGCATACTTGAAACCCTCCTAAATCATTTAATTTTGTAGACGCTTTCGGTAACTTTGGAGACCCTACTTTAGCTTGAATATCTTACACCTTGCTTCCTAATCCAATCCCCTACAAATAAGCATAGCCATATAGGACGATGTCTTGCTTCCACAAAAGGTAGGTCAGCATGTAAAGTAGCAGTAATCAAAACCACATACATAAAAAATGAAATGAATATGCACAAGAGAATATGTAAATTATTCCATCAATCAAAATAGTAGAAATACATTATACCTTGATGTATAAATGAACACCTCCATAATCCTTAGCACGACCCTTCCCTCAACTCACTGTAGTATTTGTCTCACATCACATGGAAATGAACTTGTAGTAGAAATCCTCCAACCTAGGTGAGTTATATTCTCTATTGATTTACTTTCCTCTTGACAAGGTATCTATATATAGAATTTTCCCCAAACTTTAGAGGATGTATCTAGATGCCTAGAGTGATGAAAGTTAGGAAACCTCCACAATAATTGACCCTCAACCAGTTCATGCATAATAGAGTCAAACTGGTCTCCTCAGGATTAACCTATTCTAGTAAAATTGCCTCTATCTCTCCCACGCTAAAGGCAAGTAGGGTACAGATGTGAAGTTGTGCCACTACAAGTGTAACCACCACTCCCAACATTTACTCACTTTTACAAGCTCACAGGGTAAATGTGAGGTTGAGTTCTACTATGACATGATCCGACCTCCAAGTTCTAGTTGTGGGAGTGCGGCCCACAATTTAAAAACTTATTGATACCCCTCAGGAGCATTACATCAACCAGAAGTCAGTCCACAACCTTTGGTAACTAGATTTAGAGTTGGAACTTCCTTTTCACAATTCTAATCCCCAATCGCACGCACAACAAGGAAAGAGTGTAGTTATGAGGCCCCAACCACACATACAAGCCTTCTTCCATGCGGTTATGACCTAAATTTCCTAGTTCAATGATAGTGGTTCCAAGGTCTAAGCCACTTTTCTAGGCTAGTCTCCATACCACTACCCAAAACTGTCTGTAACTTTCCAGAATCATTTTTAAGATGGTAAAAATGCCAAGCATTCAAAATTGAAGCAAGAACTTGACCTAAACTGCCTAGTACACATTAGGCATTTCGTCAAACATATGGTAAACATGTAATATATAGTTCATGAATACATATCTAATCGTAAATATCTAAACTTCATCTAAGAATCACCAATAAGTTCTAATTCAATCTAAAGTAGTTGCAACAACACTTGTTAGCACATGCATTCATCAACCATTCAAATACTTATCAAATGATGAACAAGATCCATAACTAGAGCACATAATAGATATAATCTTATAACCAACATATAACCATGAAAAATCAACCATCAAGTCAAAACAATAATAAGTACAAGTGCTCATAGATCACAATAGGAAAATAGCTCGTATTAACATGTGCAAAAGCCAACTAGGTCAAGGACTTCCAGGTACCACCTAACCATAGATTGGGCTGAACCAAATATTTCTTTTAGACAATCATCTTCGTGCCATATTCCAAGCATGAATGTGGGATCTCATGGTATAAACCAAGACATAATCAAACAGGGAATCCATAGGTTAAACCACCTTAACCCTCAAGCTACCATGCTCTCACCTGAACCAGTCTCAAGATCATCAAACCAAACTGATCTTGGATGCCTCATAATTCATTCACCATACCTTAAGGAAATTTTTGGTATCCACCCACCTTTCGTGGGCTTCCGGTAGAAAACCATCTCCACACCCAACCCTTGGGAATTTTCCTAAGACCACCTCACCTAGTTCCAAAACCTTCCGTCAACCAAATGCTTAACCAAGAATGAATCCCATCACATTATGGCTTTCCAAGATGTTCGTTACATTGGGCGCAACATGGGGGTCACAAGGGGGCACAACCCCAACTGTCGGGGGATTTTAGGGGGGCAATAGTCCCCTGCACGAGGTCTGGGGCAATGGCCTAGGAAAAAACAAATTGGACCTTATATTAGGTGGGTAGACCTACCTATGGTTTTGTGTATGGGCTTTGCACATGGTTTTTGGCTTGATGGTGTTCTACCCATTGTATTTTGTAGGTCAAGGAAACTATGGTTATGTTCTAATATAGAGTTATTGGATTGGGGTTTATGAATGCTTTGGCATATATATATATATATATATATATATATATATATATATATATATATATATAATATATATATATATATATTGTAACATTGAAAGGAACATAATGAAAAATAAATTTAGTAGTCCTCGTTCTGGGATCCAAGGGAAAATATTTGTGTATTTTTTTTTCTCGCATTGCATTTTTTGTTTGATAAGAATTTGTTTGTAGGTAATTTTTGTACCTGGTTAAAAAATACACAAGAAATGGCAATGCAATGTTGAAATCGTTGTCAAAGCATTGAAAACCCATGCTAATGAAAACAAATGAACCAAATAAACAAATTCATGTAACATGCATTCACATCCCAATAAGGAAATCATTTCATACAACCTATTACCTGCATGATCTTCTAGCTGAAGTTGTTGATCCACCCTTCTGCTTACTTTCCCTCACTTTTCTTTCCTTGTCCTTTGCTTGTCCCTTTCTTTCCTTTGCTTTCCTTTCTATGAATCCAAGTGAAATCCGAAATGCTCCAAGAATACTCTAAGTGTGCAAGATTGTATGTGGGAGAATGGAAGGAGAGAGCTAAACTAAACTGACCAAAGCTAAGCCCAAACCTGTGAACTGATTCTTTGGTGCATTTTTATTATTGGTGTCTCATTTTTTCTTCATTTTCCTTCTAAATTAACATGCAAATATGTGTCTCATCACCTTCCTTTTCTCCCTTTTCTCTTTATTTTCATAAATAAATGCAAATTGTTTCCTCTTTGCCTTTGCCAATTTCCATAGCCGTAAATAAACAAAAAGTGATGCCCACTATAGTGAATTCCCAACATTCAACTTGGAATTTATGTCTGATTACCTTGGTCTTGTCCTTTGGCCTTTGTTATCCTTTATTACCTAGAGCATTAAACTAGGGTTGTTACAACAAGGGAGCAGTGGATGTTAGGATGCAAGCCTGTGGGAGAAATGGGTTGTCAAAAGTTATCATTCAAGAGGGGATAAGGCTACACAAAGGAAAAAAGTAAGAGGATAGGACTAGGGTTTATCTGCATGACATAAAGTTGAAAAAATGGGATACAACATATGCCCCCAATGCATGAGGTCAAAAAAAGAAAATGATGGTCGAAAAGCATTACAAAAACATTTTCTAAGATGTAAGCAATGAGTCAATAACAAATGACCATATGATATTCATACTAATTCCCAAGCCTCGATCATAATATGATCATCCCCAAGGCAGGCATACCCATGCTTTACATAAGAGAAAATGAACATGACCACCAACCATACACTTCAAATTGATGACATGAAATGCTACTACGTGTACATGAGACATACATAATGGATCCATGTGAAGAAAAAAATATCATAGCCACCAAAAAATAAAATTTGGATATATGTCATGGAATACATCAATAGGGCTATGGACACATAGAAGAGAGGTTGCCAAAGTAACCCTAAAAGTACAAAAAATGATATATAACTGCAACACCACTCATGAAGGGTGTCATATAAGAGTAAGATGTCCCTATCTTGAGCTCTTCTATTCAACCCCATTGGTACAAATCTATGCATGAAAATAAATGAGTTGATGTCAAACATTGTAGAAACCATGTAATTACGAGTCAATGAGGTATATAATTAACAAACAAAAGGGGACCTGCTAATGATAAAAATGGGCCCCAAGGTACCTAGAAAATCCCATAGAGTGTGAATAAATGCACTGACATTGAATAATCATGGATTCATTCAATCAAGAGTCGACAGGGTAAACTCACTTTCAACTGCAAGGAAGTCTATAATTGAGGTCTACAAGCTTTAAGGTACTACTAGTTCCTGGATCAAATTCTTGGATAATGAGCTGAAGTGAATAGGAGAGGATCCATAAAAGAAGGGTGTTGATGTATCTCCCATCAATTGACATGTAATAGACTAAGAGATAATATGAATAGATTAATTCATGAAGTACAATTGACACAAGGATGACTAATGCCAAAGGTCATTAAAGGATTGAAAAGAGTTGACTAAGGTTTATAATCTCCTTAAACATGTAATGACATGACACAAAAGTGACTCGGAAAAGTTGACTAATGAGAACCATGTGATATCGTACAAAAGTTTAGGAGGCAATGGAGGACACTTCATAATGACTAGAAGAGTAACCACCTAGATGAGTAAAATGACTCATATGTATGGTAGAAATATTAAATAATCTAAAACCCAACTGTAAGGTAATGATGTATTTAATAGGTTCCATGTTCAAGGGTGACATAATTGATGCTACTATTTTGATTGATAAAGTAAGGAAAGTGATCTCCCAACTTTTTCTCTTATTTTTTGGTATCTTCCTCATAGTTTAGCGAGCACAAAAAAGAAAATAAGTAATCTTGATAGTGTCTTTTTTGCTCAAATTTAACAAGACCAAGAAAGATATAAAAGGATATTCAATAAGATGTCTTCTTTGTGGTTTAATGTGATCAAACAAGAGGTATTAGTGTGCAAGATACAAGGTGTATTTTTGTGAGGTGTTAATGAGCCTGAAAAGGAGGTAAAAGGATACTTGGTACCATGGGGCCTTCATTGGGTGAGAAATACCTTACCACATGCGTTCATATTGTGGGGATATATATTGAGGAAAAAATGACATAATATACTGAGCATATAATATGGAGGAAAGGTTTTTTATATATGCGGGTATAAAAAATGGATCTCAAATTTAGTGAAAAAATATAAAGGGGTGCAAAAAATGTTAATGAAAAAATGGATACCTACAATATCTAGTGAAAGTAGGGATTTTTAAATTTGGAGGGTTTATTGGTTTTGTATTGGTAGGGGGTTAAATAATGTTATTTTTAGAGGTATTTTCCAATATGTAGTCAAATTATGGGTATTGTTTAGTATGCCACGAATGCACATGATATGTCAGAGTTTCATTGAGTGACTCCCCCATGTTTAGTACTCTTTAGTGGTTAATGAGCATGAGAAGGACACAAAGGAGGCTCATCCTGAAAGAATAAGTGGTATAAAGGGTAGCAACTTGTTCCATGCTAGCATAACTACCCTAAGTGAAGACAAGGAAAGAGATTAGAAAGGAGAACCACTCATCGCATAGATCTCTCTAGGAAATATGAACACACCAAGAGAAGGCTTGTAACAAGACTAAAGGAAATGTGTTGTCCATGACGAAATTGAGACTAGAGAAAATAAACATGCATAAGAGTCATTGTACACTAAAAATTAATGATGGAATCCTCCTGGGGTATAGCAAGAATATGACAAAGAAGAGGGCATGAGGCTCAAATTCAAAGTCACAGTGAATTAAAAGGAGGAATTAGAGGATGATAAAAATATTTAGCAGGACAAAAATATGGAAAAGAGGTGCTAAATTAGGGCATCCATGTGAAGGAAGGCTCTACCACATAAGCTACAGTAAATATAGAGTTGTTAATGTCACAAATTGATGGGATTAAATGTAAGGCACATTGAACATGACAATGATTATTAATGATGAAACAAATATGGTAGGGAAACACCTACCCCTACATACTAGGCGCAAGAAAAATGCACCTTACGTGCAATTGATGTCACAATAAAAATGCCACTCTATCCTGTAAAATCTATTTTGAAATACTTGACCCATTTTTCAATCACATAATGAAAGAAATAAAACATAGGTCAGGGAAAAATAGAACCATATATTTTTGGTTTTTCGAGTTTTATATTTTTTGGGAATTTTTGGCATAAACAATGTACTATCTAGGTCTCGTTTAGCTCTTACTTATGACCTCTGAGGATGTGATCCATAATTCATATTGTATAGATGTGTGTTCTTGTATAAATAATCAATTAATATGAAAAATGGAAACATATCTAGATGGCTAATGTATGTAACCTATTGGTCTCACCATGGGTGTGCATATGATGTGCCAAGAGTGACAGAAAAATTCAAATCAAGTACCAAGCATAATAAGCATAAAACTGAAAAAATCCACACTGAAAAATAGAAAGTGCTCCCATCGCACACCAAACCAAAACTAAAATACATATGTATAGGGTGTGGTGTAGTGTAATATGTTACATTATGTATAGTCCATTATTAAGCATAGGCCAATGATTCCTATGAACTAATGGGTTGTTTTCCACATCATATGGCATACCATGCTATGGCCATGCCACATATATTTGAATTTCCATGTAACCAAAGGTGTATGACGCTTTGAAAAGAATAGAAACATATCATTATCATGAATGACCCAAGGAAATAAAAGGTGAGTGGTCTCATAAGCTAATGTAGATCCTTGACAATGACTATCAAGAAATGGAAGAGGTAGAGGCACTCTTTAATGAGAGGGTTTAGATTTCACAATTCATTATCAATTTGTATCTGAAAGCTAAGACATAACTTGGTCCAATAGTGGAACTTCCATGCATGGCCTAGGAAATTTCCCGTAGTTTGATTCAATATTTAGTTTTCCAATATGTACCATTCCCAATTCAAGGAGAATAAAAGCATGAAAAGAAAAAGTCTCCTTAGGATTAGCAAGTAAATTTGTTGCCTCCATGATGACTTACTGAGAATGAAACTCATTGTCGAGGGAGTCACATGGAATAGGCTAAGTGATGAACCATTTGGGAAAAAGATCCTAATCAGGTTCAATATTGGGGTGGAGTTTTTAAATAACATCAACATGTACTAACAAGACCATCAAATTGGAAATATCTTCTAGCAAAGTGACCTGTAATTGAAAACTGAAGGTGATATAGAAATTGCAAGTGAAATTTTACATGTGTTTTGAGTAATGGACCAAGTTACTAAACACAATAAAAAATGATTTTTAAACAAAATTAAAAGCCAAATAGAGACAAATAACCATATATAAAACACAAAACATGATAAAGGAGTTCGCCCCTCTCCTTGGCTACATCTCTTGGTTAAGCTTCCAATGCAGGGCATCTTTCGTTAAGTGATCAAATGCATGTTTACATGCATTTACAATGCTCAAACAGAAAAATTGATGTCTCTAATGGATCTATAAATGTTAAAAACCGCCATATGGGTTCTTTCTACACCTCATTTGGGAAAAAAGCGAGAAATTTATGCATATTACCAGTTTTGTCCAATTCCATGGCTAGTCATCATAAAATTCGACCCAAATCTGGCTTAAACGCCCCAAACCTGGAACCAGCACGCAAATATGACTTAGAATCTTGGCCGAGGGGTGAAATTGTAGGACAATTAAACTAACCATTAATGCCCAATTCTGAAAATTTCGGTCATATGGTTGTGCATAAGACTGAGTTGTAATCCTTTATTCTTGGGGTCATGGGCTAAAGGCGTGCCCCTTTTCCACTGTTGCATGGTGTCATGGGTGCACATGTGGCCCAGGGATGGACCACCATGTGATGGTCCCCCTTCGCTCTCCACACACCTGGGCATATGTGAGGTCATGTGACCTCAAGGTTGGTCGCTTTACAAAACGTCATCGATGATCTTCCACAGTTCCACTTCTCACTTTAGTGCGTTAACATTGTTGTAGGGTTGTGACCATGGGACTAGGGCTAAGCTCTGTCCCTTGGTCATCCCCTTGGTTTTGAGGGAACAGGGACCAGATTTGCAGCTTAATCTTGGCCCCAACCTCTGATTTGCAATGCGTTTACTTTAAAATAAAGTCACAAACATTTATAGTCAAGAAACATGCGCATAGCACATTGGTTGAGGCCTTGTGTGATTATTTCTTGGTTGGTATTTCAATTCTCGTGGGTTCCCGATCTCGCCCCCAAAAAAAATTTGTCGTATCTCTAGAGGCCACCTGGAAGCCTCATATCGGCCCACACGGTTCTCCCCCATTGGCCAATATTACACAGTGAGAAACCCAAATGAATAAAAACTTTAAACCATAACCTTATTAGAAAAAATATGAGTCATGAAAATTAAAAAATTTTGACTAATCCGGAGAGGCCAAGTGGTAGCCTACCACTAGCCCAAAATGTCGAGTCACCTATCAATTCTCCAAATTTTTGCCTGTTTGAGAATTCGACCCGAACATGATATCGAGAGCATACGATATTAGTTTTGAGTGAAATGAGTTGCATTGGTTTCATATCACCGAGATCTATTTAGTCGATTAGGTTTCAAGCACTGTCACACACTTTTAATTTTGAGCACTAAACTGATATGTTGGATCACTCCTCCCCATTGGAAGCTTTTGGATCACTCTTCCTAATCTTGGCAAAGTGAACAACCAGAAGGCCCAACAATGCCATGTTTCCTTAAAATTTTAGTAGTCAATATTTATTATGGGATAGAAACCAATAAAAGGATTTTATGTTTGGTCAAAAGTTAGGCTTCCATACTCTAAACCAAGTCCTCACTTTTGGAGGGTGACCCAACTAAAAAATAAGAGTGGTTTATCCATGTGTTACTAAGTAAACATCCTTTTCCAGGTCTTGTCATCATTAGCACCACCATTTTAGCCACTATTAACACCCACATCGTGTCCAAAATTACCACCAATTTCTATTTTTGTTATGTTGGTAGAGGTCTGGGGTTGATAAAAAATATATAGGAGGAGAAACTACTAGAAGACCCTGAAGAGCTAGATTCCAAAGGTGGGTTAAGCAAAGGGACCCTAACTCATTGAGTAGATGTAGAAAATCACGAAAGAGGAAACTAAAGGTGTAATCCTTTCAATATCTATGACTCTCACCTTGGAATTCTATTATTTGACGACAAATTGTAACAAAGGTTGAACCTACAAGGCTAGAGGGATGAAGATGTAGATCATGTGAAAAAACAACAGACACAAATTTATGTGCATAAGTGCTGTAGAGTGGTTGATGTGAAATATTATATATTATCTTAACCAAAAAAACTTCATGTTATAAAGAAAATTGACTCTAACCTAGAAGATCGATTACTCCTCATTGAAGCCCTAAACTATGTCTTAGATGGCCTTCATCACAACCATCGTGTTGGATAATCACACCCGCTAAGTATGAGTGAATTTAAGGAGAAATAATTATCCTTAGGATCAATTAAGTTTTGAAATATTGATGACCCATAGAAATCTATCTTAGGTGCAATTTCTTCCTATATATGCCACTTACATGATGGCTTTACCTAAAAATAGTGGCCACTAGGTTACCTCTTTCTGGTTAGGGAAAGAGAATCTCAATTTATGGGTGTCATCCGCGGACCTGAATTCCCTACCAAGAGTTTGTTGCCTCAAGGGGAACAACTAGATCCAAAGTCTAAGCCTTAACCCCTTCACAAGTTTCTTCCCTACTAGTTTTTGACTACTACATAGTAAATAATGCCATACTCCCTAGAAATTCAATTACTATGTTTAAGTGTAAATCATACAAAATAATTTGTGTGAATACCTATCCCCAAGGTGCTAACCTATCTAATTTATTGTTGTGTTTCCTAAATGGCCTTAAAAATGTTACTTATATTATAATTCCTTTTATAGAGGCTTAACTTTACTTCATAAATGTGTTTAAGTTAAAATTAAATGACACTTTAAATTAAAGAAAAATTAACTATTAAATAGTAATTTATAAAAAACTAGTAACAACCACAAGAAAGTGAAATGACATGCCCTACAAAACAAAAATTTTCCTTGCCTATGAGGGTTTAAAGCAAGAAAGGTTTTCCAAAATATATTATCTTGTAGTTAACTTTTCTTAACTTACTACAACAATTAAACTTCCTCAAGGCGTTGGCCTAAACAGTTTACATTTATTTATTTATTTTTAATCAAATCTGCGACATTCTACATTTTACTTTTGATTCACAAGGAAGTTGCAAAAAACCTTGAAAGAAAAATCATGAAATTTCTTTTCCTGGCAGGGGACCATATGATAGAAATTTGTCGTCAGTCAAAATGATAATTCCGGCAAGAAGGAAAGTTGTTCATGTGTCTAAATTATTTTTCAATGTCCATTATGGAGTCAACTACACGCCAAATCCCAGAAAGCCAAATTTCCATAGGGCACTCGCCATCTAATTTTGTATTTTATCAAATATGCAACATTCTACATTTTATTTTTTATTTGATTTGATTAACAACAAAGTTTCAAAGAAAATTGAAAGAAAAAACAAAGAAATGTTTTTCCCTGGCCATGGACTATTATGAAACCATCTCACAAAAATATAGAAAAGATGGATAAACGCCTTCAAAATAATCCTCTTTGAGGGGGCAACCTCATTTACATTACACAAATGAACAATTCTTGTATGATACAAATGACAAGACCTCCTTTCTACACATAGGAGTCTAAGGGCTCATAATATAATCAGAGCTAACATAACAATAATAATGTAAGGGCACAATAATAACAATAATGGGCTTCTATGGGGCACAATAATAACAATATGGAGACTAAATGGGCACAACAATATAATAAGGGGGTTGTACTAAATACAATCAGGGGTTACACTAGTAGTATAGGGACCTAAAATGCCCCTCTCCTTCAAAAAGTATTGTCCTCAACCCTTGAGTAGTTCTTAATTCTTTTGTATTAAATTCTCATCCTTCCATGTGGAATATTTAGCGGGTAAGTTCCTCCACTTGATGAGATACTCTGAAATTGATCGATTTTGTAGCTGCTAACTTCTCAGTTCTGTGAATGATTCAGGTTCCAATATGATTTTTCCTTCCTTGTCAAGTTCTCGCAATATTGTTGGAACTAAGATCTTCGAAACTTTTGAATAAGTTCCCACCTTGCTTTGTCATTCTTCCATTCATTCCTTGGTTTGTTTATCAAATTTGGTTGGATAATAGAAATAGAAAAAAACAATGCTTCCACATCCTCATCCTTTGCAACAACATTTTGCTTCCCTTTTTTGCAGATGATTTCAAAGTCATAACCCCACATATTTGTGACCCATTTTTTCTGTTCTTCTAAAGATAATCTTTTTTCTAAAAAGCATTTAACAATATCATGATCCATTTTTACCTTGAAGTGTTTTCCCATTAGGTAAGGTCGCCATTTCTTAAGTGCATGTAGTATTGCCAAAATTTCCTTCTCATAAATAGCTTGCTTGAGATGTATCCATAAAAATACCCAATCGCCTACATCAAAACTTCTTTCTTTGCGATGTTGATTTGCCTGTTTTTCATTCAATTATGCACCAAAGTAGCGTTATCATTTAAAAGTTGGAGAACTTGTTGCTGATGCTTGATGTGATCTTTCAATTCTTGGATCATTTTCTTCTTGATATGTCCTTCTATCTTGAGAGCTTGAGGAGTCGTCATTTCTTCCAATGCATTACAAGACATGGTCAGATTCATTTCTTGATGCTCGATGTGATCTTTCACTTCTTGAACATTTTTCTTCTTGATATGTCCTTCTATCTTGATGGTTTGAGGAGTGGTAATTCTGACCAATGCATTACAATATATTGTTGGATTCATTTCTTCTTTCTCGATGTGATATTTCACTTCTTGAACCTTTTTTTCTTGATATGTCCTTCTATCTTGAGAGTTTGAGGAGTGATAATTCTTGCCAATGCTTTACAAGATATGGTCGGATTCATTTATTGTTTCTCTAGGGTTGGTTCCTGGTGGATATCCTCTTCTTTTGACGTTTCTTGATCCTTTTCTTCCTCCTCTTCACAATCAATGTAAAATGATTTCTTCTCAGCACACTTATGACCTTTAATGTATTTGTTATCACAATTGTAACAAAGTCGTTTTGCTCTTTTTTCTTCCAATTATTGTGGTGTCAACCTTGTAGGTTCTGGAAGGCTAGGAGAAACAACACTTCCATATTTATAGTTGTGATGGGTAGACTTCCTTGTTGCCATAATTTTTCTTTCCACTTTTCTTGCCAACCTGAATGCATTCTCTAATGAATTGGGTTCCCAAAGACGAACCTCATGTTGAATGTTATCCTTTAAAGTCCCCTTGGAGACATCAATCTTCGGCTTCTTTGGAATATCATTTTCCCTTATATTCAATTTTTGAAAGTCCTCAATGTGCTTTGCCATTGAACACTTTTGTTTGAGATTTATCAATTGGCTAAAGAAGGTGTTTCTTTTTTTATCGTCATAATGTGGTATCATTTTCTCCATGAAAATCGACCACGTAACAAGTGGTTTATGAGAACAAAGCCCTTTATACCACAAAAATTGATCTGTGTTAGGCCCCTATACTACTAGTGTAACCCCTTATTGTTATTAGTACAATCCCCTTATTATATTGTTGTACCCTTGTAGTCCCCATATTGGTACCATTGTGCCCCATAGAAGCCCACTATTGTTATTATTATGCCCTTACATTATTATTGTTATGTCGGCTTTGATTATATTATGACCCCTTAGACTCCTATATATAGAAAGGAGGTATTTTCATTTGTATCATCCAAGAATTGTTCATTTGTGTAATGTAAAGGAGGTTGCCCCCTCGAAGAGGCTGAATTATAAGGCGTTGATCTGTCTTGTCTATTTTTTTGTGAGCTGGTTTCATAACATTTGGTATCAAAGCTATGGATTCTAGGGTTTCGCTGCTCCAAACTGGTCATCGTGGGATTTTCGCTATAACTATTTCGCTACAAAGTTTCCAAAACTAAGAAAAAAACCCATTTGAGACAAAATCGTTCTGAACTTTGGCTCTAAATTTCAGATCTTATCTCACCATATTTTCTGAGATATAGTTTGAGGAAGTTAGGGTTTTCGCTGACTCCTGAATTACATTCCAAACAAATGACCTAGGAAAAGTCATCATAACTTTCTCTCTGAGCATCGGATTGAAATTTCGTAAGAATCTATAGAAAGAAGACAAGCTATAGTTTATTTTATACATTTTTTAGATCCAAAGGTTGAAACAATGACACGTGTCACGTCGTACAAGTTCACTCTATGGAACTAGTCTATAATCAGGTCACCGTGGGATATTTGGCATAACTCTTCCTTGGAGAATCCAATTTGGATCAGAGTAGTGGGATTGGAAAGAGGATGCAAAGGGCTACCGCAAATCGCAATTTCAAACTAGAATATATGAAATTACAAAGTTATAGTCGTTTCAAGATCGAGCTCCTAAAATCAAGAAAAAGTGAAATGAGGAAGTTTGATGGCAAGGATCCGGTAAATTGGATACTACAAATGGAGAAATATTTTGATATACGTAGTGTACCACTATTACAAAAGGTATGTATTGCGTCTAATTATTTAGAATCGAATCAATTTTTATGGTATAAGGGGCTTTGTTCTCGTAAACCACTTGTCACGTGGTCAATTTTCACGGAGGAAATGATAGCACATTATGAGGATACAAAGAGAAACTCCTTCTTTATCCAATTGATAAATCTCAAACAAAAGGGTTCAATGGAAAAGCACATTGAAGACTTTCAAAAATTAAACAGAAACGTAAATTATATTCCAGAGAAGCAAAGGATTGATGTCTTCATAGGGATTTTAAAGGATAACGTTCAACATGAGGTTCATTTTTGGGAACCTGATTCATTGGAGGAGGCATTCGAGTTGGAAAGAAAAATTGAAAGCGAAATTATGAAAACAAGGAATCCCACCACTCATGACTATAATTATGGAAGTGTTTCTTCTCCTATCCTTCCACAACCTACAAGGCTTACACCACAACAATTGGAAGAAAAAAGACAAAAAGGGCTTTGTTACAATTGTGATAGAAAATGCACTAAAGGTCATAAGTGTGCTGAGAAGAAATTATTTTACATAAAATATGAAGAGGAGGAAGAAAACGATCAAGAAACATCAGAAGAAGAGGATATACGCCAAGTCCCCACCCTAGAGAAAGAAGAAATGAATCAGACCATATCTTGTAAAGCATTGGCAAGAATTACCACTCCTCAAACTCTCAAGATAGAAGGACATATTAAGAAGAAAAAGGTGCAAGAAGTGAAAGATCACATCAAGAAAGAAGAAATGAATCCAACCATGTCTTGTAATTCATTGGTCAAAACTACCACGCAAACTATCAAGATAGAAGGACATATCAAGAAGAAAAATGTTCAAGAAGTGAAAGATCACATTGAGCGTCAAGAAATGAATCCGACCATATCTTGTAAAGGATTGGAAGAAA
>APFE031757761.1:0-14942 GCA_000404065.3 Pinus taeda
TTATTACTAGCACTTAAAAAAAGGGGGTTGTTGATAGTCACATCAATTAGCGATTCACTTGGAAGAACCAATTATCTTTGATGGATTTTTTTCGAATTTTCTAAAACTTCCAAAATAGAAATGGTTTTGAAAATGAAACTTCATTGTAGAAATATAAGGTAAATAGTGCTATTTATTAACAACAACATCTTGTTCTGACTATCTTTATTCTTATTATCTTCCTTCCAGAGTTAGTCATTTTACTCACATTATTCATTACTTTGTTTGTAAAGATAAAAACAAAGACATCTTTTTAGATCAATTTAGGTGTACTCATTTTTTGTAGGTAGAGCCTCTGCTTCCAGAAGACGTTCATAGCCTTGACAAGGTTACTTGTTACCCAACAATGATCCAGTGTCCTACCTGGGAAGCATGCAATTTTCAAAGATAAATCCTCATATACACTTATTATTTTTTCTTTTCTTGTTTCTCTTTTAATTCTTAAAGAGCAATGTCTTGGTTTGGTGGCCAAAATTGATAGTGCCATTCACTTGATTTATAACTTAACTGAACAAGCTAGCTCATGATGAGACCCCTTGTATTTTTATTGAAACAATCTCGACCCATTACCCTATTTTGATATGTAGTATGGCAATGTCAGTTAGTTATAATATTTATTATCATGATAAGTTGGCTCCTAATGAGACCTCTTATTCTTTAAGTTTAGAGTGCAAAGTTGGATTATTCTTTGAATCTCGCAATTTCCTCAGTGTGGGGGGGGGAAGTCATTGGTTCCTTAAGAATTCTTCCAATCTTTGTTTTGTTATTGTTACCTTTTGTGAGTGATGTAAGGAAAACTTCTTCCTAAGGTTGATTCTAACCAAAACTTGTATAGTTAAAATAAAAGAACAGGTAAAATTTTTAGAATAATAGCACTTGACCATATGTTTAAAAAATGGAGATTAAGTTTCCTAACCACTCTCTACTTATACAAGTGAAAAAACAAAATTGACATGAGACACTATTCTTTTCATGGAAACCAAAAGTGAACATTCTCAACCTGTTTTATTATCAAAAGAAAACTTAACTTAAAAACTATAATCTACATAAAATAGAAGAGATCATCTTCTATGGGAAATATTTCTTTAGGATTTGTCCATTAATAGGTAAAGGCTCGCTTTTCCCTGCTAAATCTTGTAACATGAAAGTTGATGGACCAATGAGTTCGACAATCTGGAATGGTCTGAGCCACATCTGTTGGAATTTAGTATGTTGGCCTTTCTCTTCATGGGCTTTCTCCCATTTTAATACTAAATCTCTAAGTTGAAAATCTTTTGTAGACACCGAGTTTGAATCAAAAGAAGCTTTTACTAATTGTTGATGACGCGCATGGGCAATTATGGATTTTTCTCATTCCTCTTCAAGCTTAGGGATCTGCAATTGTCTTAATTGCAAGGATGAGGAGGGGGTTTCTTCAATGAATTGAACTAAGGCTAAAGAAGGAATAGCTAGATTTGTTGGTAGGATCACTTCTTTCCCATAAACTAAATTGAAAGGAGAAGTGCCAATAGAAGTTTTATGAGTTATTCAATCTGCCCAAAGAAGGTACATTAAATACTTATGCCAGTTTTTATGATTTTGATCAATAGTCCATTTAATGATTCTAATAAGGTTTTTGTTTGTTGATTCAACCAACCCATTTCCTTGCAAATAATAATTAGCAGAATATTTAAGCTTAAAACCTCTTTTGAGTGCAAATTCAGTCATAGCATTACCTAAGAAATATGATGCATTATCAAACATTAAAGCCGAAGGTAAGCCAAACCTGGTGATTATGAATTGATCTATAAATTCAATGATACTCTCAAAGTTGGCTGTCTTGAGCAGAACTACTTCTACCCATTTGGTAAAGTAGTCGGTAGCTGTAAGGATGTATTTATGCTATTTAGAAGAATGAGGAATGATCTCACCTATTATATCTAATCCCCATTGTCCAAATGGCTAATCAATGTTGACCGGTTGTAACGGAAACGATGGTTTCCTCTATCTTCCAGTAATAGTTTGACAAATATGACATCTTCTTACATAATTGTGTGCATCTTTAAATAAAGTAAGCCAGTAATAACCAGTGCATAAGATTTTGTGTGCTGTTGCATCTCCTACGTAGTGTCCGCCCACTGGTCCATCATGAAGTTCCTACAATATTTTTTCTGCTTCAAATTTCTCAAGGCATCTAGGGAGAAAAAAATCATAATTCATCCTAAAGAGTACATCATTTAAAATTTGATATTGTTTAGCTTTTAGGCTTAGGTCTCTTTTCTTTTTTTGATTCAAATGCGGAGGAGCATATCCATTTTTTAAATAGAACATGATATTAGCATACCTTGATTCCGTATCGTATAGACCTACCTCTTACACTTCTACTTCACTGTCTGGAGACTGCGTTCCTGGTATGTGCGATGCTCCAGCCAACAACTTACAAAAACCCTGACCTTTTACATTATTTGCTGGTTTAATTTCAACATCATATTCTTGTAGGGCTATGACCCAATTTGCCCTCTTTTCGCCCACATCTTTCTGTACCAAAATATTTCTTACCGCTAGAAATGACACTATTATTTTGGTGTGAGTCTTGAGAAGGAAGGGTCTGAAGTGTTTGATTGATTTGAATACAACATAAGCATGTTTCTCAACATCGGAGTAATTTAATTTAGCTCCTTGCAAGTTTGAAATGAAGAAGACAATTGGGGATTCGGCTTTATCTCGATTTGCTTGTGTGAGTATGGCAACATACGATTCTCAGAGGTGAATGGATATAAAGTGAAAGGATCAGAGAAGTTTGGAGTCACTAGAGATGGGGCATTTATAATCGCTTGTTTTATCAAGCCAAATGCTTCATGTTCTGCATGACCCCATTTGAAGAGAGAGTTTTTCTTTGTCATGGCTTGGAGCGGTGACACGATTCTTGAGAAGTCAGGGACAAATCTTTTAACAAAATTGATTTGACCAAGGAAAGACTACATTGCTTTCTTGTTATGGGGTAAAGATATCTTAGAAATTTCTTTAATCTTATCTGGATCAATATGAATTCTAGATTTAGATACTATGAATCCAAGAATCTTTCCTTCACTTAATGCAAAAAAGGATTTTTTTGGATTAAGTGAGATTCCATATTTTTGACAACGTTGGAAGATCTGTTTTAAGTCTCTGAGATGATTACTTCATTTTTTAGAATATATTGTTATGTCATCTAAGTAAATCACCACTGACTTGTTCACTAATACTTTGAATTCAATGTCCATGGCCCTCTGAAATGTGGCACTAGCATTGATCAGCCCAAAAGGCATCTTTTGATACTCGTAAGTGCCCTATTTTGTTCTTAATGTAGTTTTCAATTGATCATCTGGGTGGACCAAGATTTGATTGTACCCCGAAAAGCCATCTAAAAAGGACATCAGTTCAGACCCTACGACTGATTGTAATATGTGTTCCATAGGGGGTAGTGGAAAATTGTCTTTTGGCAAGCTTTATTGAGATTTCGAAAGTCAATACAAATCTGGATATCACCATTTTTCTTTCGGATTGGGACCAAGTTGGAGACCCATTTGGAATGCCTAACAGGAAAAATAATCTTGGCTTTTAATAATTTGTTCAACTCAGACTTAATCTGATTTTCCAAATTAGGATGGATTTTCCTCAATTTCTGTTGAACAGGATTTTCATCGGAAATCATAGGAATCGTATGCTAGATAATATAAGTGTCATAGGTTTTAAGATCATCGTAATTCGAGGCAAATACACTCTTGTATTATTTCAACAATTGAATGAAAGCTGATTTTTCCTCAGATGACAAGCCAAGACCTAAGTTAATGTTTTGTGGTTTCATGTCCGTTCCTAGATTCAATAATTCATACCTTAGAGTTGAACTCTGAAGTTTTGAATTGGTGGACCATTTAAATCTATATTTTAAGTCATATATGTCTTCTAGCTTGACTACAAATTTTAGTATCGCGTTATTGCTATTTTCCTATTCCAGTTGTTTGTCATGTTAGTCTTCATCAACTATCTGATTATTGTAAGAGCCCTCTGATGTCAGAAAACTCAAGATATCAGGGTCATTGTTGAAACTCTCCAGTTGGTAATGTTATCAGGAATAGAGGGTCTAAAGATTAATTCGATCGAGAATATGTTTGGGCTATAGTCTTTTGATGGAATGAACTTGGAAGCTACATTAGCGAGGAGATCAACACTAGCATTTTGGAGTCTTGGAATGGATGCAATATTAAATGCTATAAAGTGTGAAGTTGGGTCTTGTACTAATGATTGATAGTGCTTCGAGTGTCCTAACAGACAATGTATAGTATTTCTTACTTGTTTAATAACAATCTCAGAATCTCCAAATAATTGTAGGTATTTGATATTAAGCCCAATTGCCTTGTATAACCCTTGAACTAAAGCTTCATATTCAACAATATTGTTCATGTAATCAAACTCAAGTCTGCATGTTAGCATGGTATTTTCTCCTTTTGGACTAACTAATACACAACTTGCTCCTGCTCCATCATTAGACTTCGAACCATCAAAAAATAATTTCCAGAAAAGTATTTATTTACAGTTTTATCTATAAAGTCAATGCATCTAGAAGAGTTCATTTGCGAGAAATTTTCTACCTAAGATAAAACAGAATTTTCTAAAAAAGTTGAAGTATGAGCGTTGAAATTTCCTAAGAAAGAATCAACATAATAGTTTCCAATTATGTTGTTGTTGTACGCTACAGGCTCGTTTTCTCCTTCTAACATCGTCACTATATACTTTTGGTGTCTTTCTCATTCAACCTTGATCTGATTTGGTTTTCCATTGTAAGGGAGCCAGATATGAGACCAATCAGTCACAAAGTAACCATGAAGTTTTTTTTGACCAATCCCTACTAAGGATCAATCCATAAAATTCAAGGATATCTGCGACAAGTATATCAATAATCTGACATACCTTTGGGTTTGATGAAAGCCTTATGGTCACTTGATTAAGTTCACTGATAACCTCTACTTGATACCAATCCAACTGTACTATTCATACTGCATATTTTTGAGGTTAGACATTTAACTTTACGCAAACTGTTTTAGGCAAAATGTTAGATGAGGCACCGAAATCTACCAAACAATTATGCAAATTTTTATTGAAAACTTTGAATGTAAGGAGAAATGGTGGAATATGGGACTTTGATCTTCCCCAAATCAAAGAAATATCATTTGGGTCGATTTTATTCGAAATGTCAGTCGGAGGTCTTCCCATTTCATGAGTAGCTTATGAAATTACAGCGGCATGAAGAGGCGTAATATGTATTGCATTCAGTTCTTTCAAGAGCAATTTCCGCTAATGTTTTAATTTGTTGATCTCGTGAAAAGTGATGTTTTCCCTGGTTTTCTTCATATCTTCAACAATGTTATATTCCATTTCATCTGAAATGATAAGCGTTTTAGATGGAGTTATTGAATTAGATTGAACTGGCTTTGTTTGAGTAGCTTTTGGTGAGGATTTCTTACATGTGATTTTATCCTTAGGAGTCGGGCTCATGTTTTTCTGTTTAGAACTAGATTGTGGAGGATCAAGTTGATTTCACTTCTAGTAGCAATAGGTAATGCATCTTGATCTTCTTCATCTCGAAGAATGAAGTCCCACATTCCTTGTAGTTCCATGAATTCATCATCATCGGTTTGTTCTTCATTTGAAATGTCTTCTTCTTCTCCTTCTGATTTTGTGTTTGTTATAGCATTTGGTGGTTTAGGATCAGTTGAAGGATATCTTCTAAAGGGTTTAAAAGGTTTCTTAGAAGAGGTTTCTTCTGCCATTTCATTAGACATGGTCTTTAAGACTTTTTGTAACCCTTCCAGGTCGAATGGGCCCTTTGGCTACTTTTTCTTAGGATCATCTCTAAAAGACACTTTTTTCGACTTTCTTTCATCTATAGCATTTTTCTTTTCTACGACTAGGGTTCGTTTCTCTAGAGCTATCGCCTCTTTCATATTCTCTGCTAATGTTGGCTTGGCAGCCCTATCTACAAAGATGGTTGAGCTGGAAGGCAAAGTAAAAATGTACCATTCATTTTGGGCTTCGTTTCTAGGCTTCGATGCTGCTGGTATTTTGTTTAATAATTTGTTGAAGCAAGAATTGAAATCCTTAATTGGTTCTCTTGGTTCGTCTTTTAAATTGGAGAGTTCATTTATTAAGGTTAGTGTAGATCGATCATCTCCAAATTTCATTAAAAACTGATCTTGGAATGTATCCCAGTTATTAATGGAGCCTAATGGTGATTAAAAATACGAAGATCCAGCTGCTCCTTGTAAGGTACAAGGGAATAATCTTACAACTGCATCCTCTTCTGTTACTCCATTCAAATTAATAGAGAACATAAAATTATTTATGTGTTCCTCAGCTGATAGGCCATTGTCAGATTGAACTTGGGGAGCCATTTTTTAGGATGAGCTGGTAGTTGCGATAAAGGTGCAGGCATGGCTACAACTCCTGGATTGGCCCATGACCTTGGTGGTAGATTTATTTCCATTGATGGAGTATGGGTAGGAGGAGGTGTGGTAGTAGTTGAAGGTGGTTGGGTAGAGCAAGATGTTGATCCTGTACCTATGTAAACCACGATATGGAGTTGAGGGATGGATGAATTACCTTGTGATGATATGGATGGGATGGTAGATGAAAATGATTACAGAACCTCACTCTGAGATTTTGTTGTTGTTTTCCTAGATTTCTTATGACTCGGTAAAGGAAAGTCAACTTGTGGGATTCCTAGCTTTTCACTTTGTGCTCTAGTCAGTCGTTGAGTCGGGTTCAGATGAGAAGTGACACTACCTTGGGAAAACTCAGATGCTTCTTGAGTTAAAGAAATTCCCTGTAACTTATGAATTAAAGTTTGTAACTCAGGGAGATCTGAAGCAGAATGATCTGGCTTGTTTGGGATTTCAGTAATGTGCTCTATATTTTTCTTTCAACTTCTGGTTCAATAATGGAAGATTTGGAGTGTGAACGAGAGGTTGAGGGTGATGGTGAGGGAGTTTTACTATTAGAATGGCGTGAATTTGAATATTTACTTGCCATTAACAGTCAGGCCCTCCTTCTAGCGTCAAATATGTTGAAGGCTCAAAAATCAGGTCTCCAACAAGGGGGATAACCACCCGGTCAGGAACTTAATGCAACTCCTTTTCCGTTTGGAATAGTGGTTCTGACTGGGGATGACAGGACCAGTTTCCCAATCTGTTTATGATGGGTGTGCTAATAGGATAATTTTTTTATTTTTGGAGTTTTATTGGGGGAATACTTGTTCTAAATCTATTCTATCTTCTAACTATCATATGCAATCTATCGTTATTAAAGAAAACATCTAACTCTAAAGATATCTTGGGAGTAACGTTTACTTATGTGATCTAAAGTAATTTCTAAAATTAATTGATAATAAAAATCATTCAATCACAATGAGAATAGAATCCTTTTAAAAATGATTGTTTCGTATAAAAAGTTAGCTGAAACAATTATGAGAAATATATCGCATAAGATTCATTTACATATTCAACATAAAGAGTAAGTCACCACCATACAAAAGTGAAATAATGATAACTAAACATTTCAAACTTTCATATATAAATAACTAAAAATGACTTATCGCTTGCCACATAAGTAAAAAGTATTAGTAGATAAAATACCCTTTGTAACATGTTCTACTCATGAGCTACAGCAATATCGATATATCTTCAAATCACTTAACATCCACTAAGAGTACAAAAGTGAAATTCAGTAGCGGATATCAAACTTATATAGAAAATAAATCTCGTTCCATTCATTTTATTAAAACCTCCTCAGTGGGGGGCAAAATGCACACTCTAAAGAATTCTTTTTGATAAAACTCTAGACCCCTATCTAAATGCATGAGAGGGGTTCAAATACTACTTTATGAAATCTAAAAATAAATATTACAAAAATAGATGAGGAGGTTTAAACGACCTACCTCATTTTAAACAAAAATAAACTAAAACAAAAATAAACAGTATTTATGATAAATGTTGCATCTGATCCTTTAGATCGCAAATATCCAGCATCGATTTCAAGAGGGTTGGTTGGCCGACTTCAGATTTTAATTGTCCTGCAAAAATGACATTGGCAAGAGCTGGCACCATCTTCTCGGTAGAAGTTATGAGGCACTTTAGGGTCATCCATTGGCTATGTGGCTTTACCAGGTATTGCTAGTATGTTTCCCAGTTTAACCTGTTTACCTATTTAATCACCTCTTCCCTTTCCTCTGCTATTTGTCTCCACTCTGTTTGAAGCTGTTGTGCCTTTGAAAGGAAGCCCAGAGTGGTCTGTGCTACCGAATTTTCCTTGTGTAGATTTTCATTTATGCAATCAATGACACTATTCATTGTTGTTGCTGCCTCTTCCATTGCCTATTCTGCTTCTTTTAACCGAGAATCCCATTTCACGAATAAAATCCCTTTGTCTGATTCGTCGATTTTGGGCATGTCTACTATTTTTCTTTCTTCGGATATCTGCTAGTTCAAGAAGTCTAAGACCTTTTTAAAAATTGAATCATATTAAAGTCACAATTCTATGACTTGATTTATAATATTATCGCTTCTTTTGCAATGGGAATTCCATTGTGAAATCTTCTGGCACAGTAGCACTTTTTGTTGCAACAGCTAGGAATTGAGAGCAAGTGCTTCTTTGATGAACTTCCAAATTTTGGGATCGTCTTTATGCAATTCTATCATAGCCTATAACTGCTCTTGTTTACTAACCAAACTGCTTTGATGTGCCAATTGCATTTGTTGGAAGTCTTGCTGGAGTTTTACCAACTGTGTTTCTGCTTGTTGATTGATGCTGACTTGCTGTAATTGTTGTTCCAAAAACAAAATCCTATCTTCCTTTTCTTTAAGTAATAATTGAACCTCCGCTGCTTTATCTTGCTGGATTTTTGCCAATTGTGTTTCCGCTTGTTGATTGATGTTGACTTGTTGTAATTGCTGTTCCAAAAACAAAATCCTATTTTCCTCTTCTTTAAGTAATAATTGAACCTTCGCTTCTTTATCAATAGTTTCTGAAGCGTACGCACCTGCGCTCTGTGAGAACCTAGTTAGATTTTCCGATGGGTCTGTAGTGGGGTCTTTCCAAAGAACATCTAGAGGTTCATCCTCGGGAGCGAGCACAACATCTAATTTTCTTTTCTTTCTTTGCCTTTGAACGAAAATTTTATGTTGAGGGCTATAAAACACATCCAGAGGAGGAATTTCCTCTATCCTTAGTGTTAGTGTCGGTATCTTCATCCCTCCATCAATGATCAAAATTTCTCTTTTTGCATGCATATTAGGTGTCTCATCCGATCAGTTACACTCCATTAGGTCATGGAACATCTGATGGTAGTGGCATATTATCAATTTTCCCTCATAATCTTTACTTGCTGGCCTATTTTCATAAATTCAGTTCATTTACAGTTAGTTTCTGTCTTTACACTTGCAAAAGCCATTTTTAGGGTTTTAGGTCTCATTAGGTATAAGGTTTGTCCTCATAGTCTTGTAAAAACTCAATAATGGTCAGCAGGCACATGAGGAGGTCAAATAAGGTCTCAGCATCAAAAATTTCAATAATAACATACTTAGTGATTGATTTTTCCTCAAAAACCTGTTTTGAGGAAAAATAGAGTTTTTTCTTTTATGTATAAAATTTCATGTAATTTTATTCTTCCCATATGTAATAAGTCCGGAAATGCAGCCCTGGTCACCTTGCCAAGATCCTGCACTTCAGCTCCTGTAAAAGAGATATGAGATTCAAAGCATTAGTCCATCAATTTTCAAAAAACAAGTTAAACAGCCAAAACAGAGTTTTAAAAGCCAAAGTGAAAGGAAAACATTAGAAAAGTGGGTTTTTGTAAGTGAAAAATTAAAGTCCCTTATATATAAAGTGTTTCTTGGGTTTAAGAGTTCATTTGTGCCAAAGAGTGAGAGAACAAAGTCAAAATCACGATCTGGTGAGCAAAAGGAGAAATCGCATCAAAATTGTGCCAAGCTTCTTAGCGCAGCGCACCTGGTTGGTGTAGTGCATAGAGCGCAGAAATCGCATTGAAAACCTAATGGGTGCGGTGCACCTGAGCAACATGGCGCACCTATGTCTGGGCGTGGCGCACCTGCCTTCCAAGCCCGAATTTCATCAAATCAACTTTGCAAAGCTCCCAAATCTTGCACACTTCATTCTTTCAAGTAATTGGAAGCTCTCATATTTCCATTACAAAGGTTTTGATCATATTTCATGGTGTTTCAATAGGTGAAAGATAAAACCCTAGTTTGTTGCATAGTCCATTGAAAAAGCTATCTAGGGTTTTCAAAAATTGTCATTGTTTCTATTTTCTCCCTACAATCATTTTCACATTTCTCCACTACACTCCCCTCATTTCATATCCCTTACCCCTCCTTCATTCACATTCATCCTACCCCCCTCATCCCCAAAACCATACTACCTAACAAATTCCCACTATTCCCAATCCCTAATTGGCATTCCCAAAATCCTGCCACTCCCAAAAAACCCTACAACTAGCATCACAACCCCTCATTCACAGTCCCACTCATCAAACCCTTTGATTAAGTAACAAACAAGTATTCTTCATTTAAAATCTATTCATACTCTTCATTGAAACACCATATAGTGGAAAACATGGAAACAGATTCACCTTATGAAAGGGATGAGGAAACAGTGAGTGATTCCTCCCAAGAAATTCATGCACCAAGAAAACCTCACAAGGGAGGAAAACACATCCAGGAGGAGCCCACTACACTTATAGAGCTATTGGCTTGCACTCTTGCAGAAGCTTGTTTCAAACATCAGTCTTGCTAACAATTTTGTGAGATGGTGGAAAGAGTCAAATACCACCATGGGCTTGCTATATTATTTGACCTCCTTCTTCACAATGGCTAGCTCAATTTGGCAGTTGTTACATTCACTTTGACACCTAAAACTATAGCTGAAGCAACGGGTATTCCGAATGTGGGTGAAAAGTGGAACAAGGGCCAACTGGTGGACAAAGAGCATTATGAGCCTTATATCAATGCTGGCTATCAGAAGCAAATTAGTAGGGTCTTCCCTTTCAGATACCTATAGGACACATATGCTCCACTCATGAAGCTCATAATCAAATACTTCAGTTGTGAAGGCAGATTTTCTCACTTATACACCTATCATGCAATATTATTGATGCATTTCACTAGAGTGAGGATGATGAACCTCCCCTATTTCATGTACCAGAATATTGAGAAAATGACCACATTGGTGCAAAGGAAACCTCCTCATCAACAATACAACAACATTTATCACTTTCCATTGATCAAGATTGTGGTTTTGCATCAGCTGAGCTTGCTGAATGTTTCATGGGATGATTTCATTTCACATGATGTTTTCACAAGTCCTCAAGTGACCCCATCAGTTTTTCATGAGGCAGGAGGGCCTTCACATCAACAAGAAGTTCATGAGACTCAAACAATCAGTGTGCTAGTATTTGTCACATATCAAAAGGGCATAAGGAGATTATTTGAAGCAGCCAAACGAGTACTATCTCCACCCAGGGTGGAAGGGGTCTCGTTTCCTTCAACAAAAAAGTAGGTACAGGACAAAGGTAAAAAACCAGTGCATGATGAAGGGCCTTCTAAAGGTCAAGAGAGATTTCATTCTCATTCAGGATGAGGACACTGATTTGGGCTCCCAAAGCTCAAAAGTCAAAGAGATCATCCAGGAACAAGAAGCTGACATTCATGACTTATCTCTTAACATGGAAAGAGCTAAGTGGATTATAAACTACCTTGAGGAAATGAAAAAGTAGCTGAAGGATCAACAGATGATCATGGAGCTGCAAACTATAAGGGAAAACTAGCAAGCAGCAAAGAGGAGGAAAGTCAAATTGACACTGCTTGAGCAAGAGATTGATGCTGACCGAGAATATTAGCTAGAGAGGAAAAATATGCACTTGGAGAAGATGCTTGAGAAAGCAAATAAGGAGAAAAAAATGTTGAGGCACATGGCCTATCACTATTTGGCAAGAAACAAGATTTGCAAAGCGAGGATAAGGACCTTAAAGGCCAAGTTGAGGAAAACTTTGAGGAGGAAGAAAGAGCAAGATAAGATCAAGATTTTGGCTGAATATTCCTTGGCCCAACATAGTACTTGATGCAGGTCACTCAGCTAAAACTTCAATAAATTTGGCACACTTTTTGTCAATTTTGAATTTTTGAAGGAAAAAACAGGTTTTTTTGCTTGGTGGGTAGCACCACCCAGACCTTGCTTTTGCTAGGGACCTCCTCTGGAGGAAATCTCTACATTTGTTGATTCCTCATGCAAAATTATGAATGCCCAAAAATTACTAGAAAGTTTTGTCAAGTTTTGGGCCTCCAAAATGGTCAAAAACACCTCAAAAATTCCCTTTGTGCCCCTCTTTGGCCACATAGGAAGCAGTGTTGGGATAACTAACGTTTGGAGGGGAAAATGGACACCAAATTCAGAAATTTCACTTGTTCTAGAAAGTAGACAGATAGAAATTTCCAAGAAGCCCACTTGGAGCAAATTTGGTGCACGGGAAGGCTGCCAAAATCATCTGCAAAAAGGCGCTACACACAGGGAAAGTGGCGCAGTGCATAGGATGGAAAATTGCTATTTTTGCCAAAAAACTATGTTTTTCACCTAGTTTTTTCCCAGTTTGACCTTTTTCTCTCTCATGGTCAAACTCATGATCTAAATTGATTTAAATTGATGTAATTTTATGTAAAAATAGTAAAAATTCATTCATGGAGGTAGATACATCATGTATAGGTGGTTTTGAAACTGAATGAATCAGTTTCCTAGGTTTTAGAGGCAAGTTGTTCCAGTGCCTGCTTTTCAGTTCTTAGTTTAGATCTTGTTGAAACAACTCCTAAACTCATGAATTCGACCCCTAAAGGTTAGCATGAGTTTTTGGTTGCCTATATGTAGTACTTTTTCATTCATTTGTAAAGGTTGGACTCCTGTGAATGCTTTGAGCATTATTGTACATTCATCTCTACAGTTTGGCAAAGGAATAGACCAGGGTTTGCAGCATTTCATGGGATTCTTGTGGAAAATTGATTTGGTATTGTTTTTTCTTTTGTAATTCAAATTTACATGTGTTTGTGTATGCCATTATCTCTCTCTTTTCAGCTGAACTAAATGAATCAAGGATAAAGGTAGAAATCATTGATGTTGGAGTGCTCTACCTAGGGTTTGTTTAGTTTTTCATGTTTTCAACTATTCTAAAAGGATTCCTAAGATTCTCATGCCCTCTCCACCTCCTCACCAGTATTAAGACTCTCCATCTCGCTCAATTTAAAGTGCTAAAGCATTTTCCTACCTCGCCCCACAGAAACCTTTGCAAGACTGAGTCCATTCCCTAGACCCAAAACTGCCTTTCACTTTTGATCCAGCAAACCAACATAAAATTCAATCAAACACCTATGAGCATATACCTAGCCTAAAATTAGTCTTTACATCAATCATCTCAAGCCTCATTCGCTATATTTTCTTAAGAATGACAAGGTGAGAGCCTTCTCCTGACCTGGTAGGGCTAGCTACCAGGTTAAGTGTGGTTTGATGTTACCCTAGACCTACCTTTCTCAATCTGAGGTAGATTTAGGCCCTAACACTTAGTACAATCTCAGACAAGGGGGCAACAAGAATGTGCTATGTTTCCTAAGTATTGACAACCCTTTCTATTACCATTTCTGTGGTTGTTTCTTTTGGACTTGTTAATGGCTCTGCGCCCTATTCCTCTATACTCAGAATCTTATTAAAATTATCACATTCCCCTTCTAGATCAATTACAAGTGGCTTTGTTGGCTTTGTAAGAGGAGTGGGAACTTCAACTTGTTTTGGGGACAAAGCCCGTTGATCAGTCTTTGCTGTAGATTGAGTTGTGTCTTTTATTGATTCCTCGCTTCTGTTGTGTTCACTCTTGAATTGATCACCATACTTTTTAGCTGATTCCTTTTCAGAACTTGTCTTGGACTTCTCTTTTTAACCTTCACTTATGCTAACACTAGAAGTAGGCTCCCCTATTGGTTCGATGAGCAATTGGTCCAATGGGAGCTTTGATAACCTCTGCTTTCTATAACTGTCAAACTTTTGGAGATTTTCTTGGTCTAAAACAATTCATGCTCTATGCAGGACCTCTTTGAAGGTGTTTTTCTGTAGAAAAACATCATCAAAGGGATATTCTTCATGAGAAAATACTTTTATTTTAACCATTCTAGTAAAATTATTTATAGCACTAAAGGGATCATATTACCTCCCCGGGAACTTTGGTAGCTATAAACATAATGCATTATCAACTTCTTTGAAAGCATGACCTAAGTCATGCAATGCAAATGATCCACATACTACAGGAAATTGGGGCCAAATGGCCTTCCTGGAATATTTCAGAACCTTGCTCATTCCCCCCACGCCGTAGGTCTGATAGGTTATCTCCCTAGCCAACAGTTTGCCTGGGATGTAAAAAGGTAGCGCATGGGGTGAAGCGATGCTCCCAAAAACTCTGATATACGTGAACAATTGTTCCCCAAACCACCTTGCCACTGAGAGAATATCCACTTCTGCTTTTGGGGAAAACCTTGGGGAATCTCGGTTGTAGAGCATTTTATAAATCCGGAGCATAACTCTGTGACAGATTTTGAAGAAATGTGGGATGAAATTAGAATCCTACAATACTTTGTGATAAACCTGAATGGGAAGTGGATTTTGTACCGTTCACCTCCATCCCATAATAGGAAAATTGGAAACAAAACAAATAGCGTCCATAACATAGGCACTCAAAAATAATGGAGGGTAAACCCTCGAAGCAAAGTTTCTTTTAGTTTTGTATCCTAAAATTGCAGTGGATAAATTGTGATATAGGATTAGAGCCCAATACATTATTGTGG
>APFE031757766.1:0-12221 GCA_000404065.3 Pinus taeda
AGACACCACTCACAAGAAGAACCAAATCCTTTTGATTGTTTACTAGCAAACACAAGTAGGAAGCACCAGCTTCATCCTTTCATAGACACCTGATTAGCTTACCAAAAGCACCATGTAAAGTACCAATTTCATGGATTTGTTGCAAGCACCAACTTGCAGCTCCTTATATTTATGAAAGATCCAACTTGAAGGAGCCACCAATGCTTAAGCCTTCTTGAGAGACCCACTAATATGGAAGCACCAAATCCCTATAAGTAGGCTTCAAATCCACACTCAAAAGAAAACTTAATGCTTACAGTAATTGGCAGCCTCTCTTCCTGTATTTAGCTCTTTGTTCTCCTTTGTCCTCTTCTCACTCTGTAGCAGCCCATTGTTCTTCTCAACTGCATTCACTCATCATAGCCCTCACAACACTCTCTCCACACTACATTAACACACTGTTCTCAACCCTCTACTCTCACCAATATATATTTAGCACTCAGCCCCTTCAATTCCATAGGATTTCTTGGTCAATCATAACAACATAAGTACACTCCCAACTTCTTCTTTGCAGCACAGGCTCACTTAGCCTCTTCTCAACATTGCACTCACACCCAAAGCCCTTCACATAGATCACTCTCAACAATGTTGCATTCCCCCATTGCTTAATTACAATCTTGGGTTTTATTCCATTGTTGCAGAATGGTCGATGCCATCTCTGCTACCATCCACATTGCCCAAGTGCGTACTCCATGCATCGCTTCCCATGTTGCATAAGACATGTCTACTTGATCAATTTCATCTGTTGTTGCATCAAAATTACTTGGCCACTACAACCGACTTAATTCAAGGAATGGTCTTTTGAGTGATCTCCCATACTGAGAATTAAATCTCAGTCAAAACTACAGACTCAAGGAATCTCTCCATGCTTATTTATTACTCACAAAGCTCAAGATGTACACCAACATGGATTCTCTAAGCTTGATCTGATCTCCATTAAATATCTCTACAAATCATGGTCCTGGTTGCCTTGAATCAACCATTGACTCCCATTCTCAATTCATAGTTACTGACCCATTCAAGCCTGTTAACCAACCTATAGAGGTCCTCCAAATATGGCACAAGTGCCAAGCATGGCCCAAGGCACCAAAGCGCTGCCAAATATAACTTTGTAGCCCCTTTATATTTTATTAAATAATGTCACCAAAAACCATTTTGGTCTTAAGTCCCTTTTGCTGGAACCTTTACCCGTTTTTGTGTGACGGGACCACTGCATGTGACCATTGGCTCAAGCCTTCAGGTTCTTATCATTTTCAAGGCCTTTAAGGACTTATTTCCCTTTGTTAACTTCTATACACCATTGGTCTCATTTCTGTGTTAAATGACCAAGGCCTAACACTAAGGGCAGATCTTTCTATATCCTGATGCTTTTTATTTGTGCGTCTTATCATTCCACGGTGCTCATGGTTTATTTCTTCACCTAATGGCAAAGGGTCATGGATTTTCCCATAGCCCTTCTATCTCGATGCATTACCTCCCTCCCTCTTTATGAACCATCAAGGTATATCTTCCAAGTTGTTGTGTCCCATGGGGTCTGCCCATGCTTTCACTGGCCAATCAAAGGCCCCTCCAGGATGAGTTGTCTTATTTATGTGTCCCAGTGCTAAATACACTGCACATTCCCTTTGCACTTCATATCAAACTTCCAAGCTCAATACCTCTAGGATCTCCCTTACAGGATGATGTGTCCCGGTGAGACCATTATTGCACCTATGCACCAATTAAAATGCAGTCAGGCTAAGTCAGTTACCACGTTTGCCCAATCCTTCCTGCTTGGTCACTCTGGTTGTGCACCTTTATAAACCTTTCAAGATGACATCATGCTTATGATCAACCCCACGTAGTGCCTTCTAAGTGGTGACACATCTCACCAATATTTGGCCCATTAGGCCACCAAAAAACGTTGAATCTACCTACCATGTGTCCCCATACAGCCAAATCCTGATGAAATCATCTGCCACCATCATATCTTTATAGATAATCGAATTCTACCATGTGACCTTTCGAAAAGGAGAGAGAAGGGTCCTAAAACCTTGGTTTTTTGCCATTTTCCTTTATAAAAAATTTAAGGTTTCATGCCCATTTATTTTGACAAAACCATTGGATTTAGGAACTCTTCCCTTGACACCACTACACTATGATTTTTGATATTAGTAGTTTTTTGAGGTGGTTCTCTGTTGTTTATCTATGCGATCAATGGTTTTGGAAACCACCTCTCATGACGAACAATCCTAACAAGACTTCCATATCAAGGCTCGTTGGAATGTTTTCATGTGGCCTGACACCTATCTCCTCCTTTTAAACTTTATTCCCCCTTTCTATACCTCTAGGCTTGCCCTCAATGCACTGAGTTGTCATAGTGGGGACCTCTCTCTTGACTCCTCATTGGTCATCTCTCTGTTGTCGTGTCTCAATCCCTATCTCCCAATGCTTAACTTTGTGTTCTCTTTGCAATCATCCCGAAAATCATCTGTGGGCTTTGTTATCACTTTAGGGTCCACTTATGCCTAATGGGAAGCCTCTATGTTACTCCGTTGTCAAACCAAGTCAGCCCACTCCAAGGGTTCCCCAACCATTTTTAGCTCTACCATCTTACTTTGGGTCACCTAGAATTTGATTGGCAATAAATCTTGATCTAGGAGGCCATTTATAGACTTCCACATTCTATTTGAAATCCCGTTTCGAGCACTATCCAACTCTGACATCTCCAAAAGTATCTGAGTTGATCTCTTAAGGAAAAATGTCTTCCAAAGTCTATGACTTTCATCATTTTATGGATTTTCCAATCATTAGGGGAATTTTGAGCTCTAAAATGGGCCTCCTAAGGAAATTTTAAAATAATAGTGGAATAATGGAATAAGATTAGATTACATCATCAAATTTTAAAGGGAAAAAAGAAAAATGTTATTTTTTAACTCATATTTTCAACTTATCTCCCTATGGGTTTACTCAAATTTCAAGTGGCAACACTCGTTGGATGCACAATTTGATTCCTCATCCAAGGAGTATGCATTTTGCATACTTTTGATGGACCCTACTACACCAAAAATGAGAAATACATGAAAAGAGTTATTGAAATCACATTTTTTCATGTATTTCTCATTTTTATTTAGTAGCATCCATAAAAAATATGAAGCATGGGTACTCCTTGGATGAGGAACTAAATTTTGCATCCAACAAGTACTTCGGCTTGAAATTTGAGTAAACCCTTAGGGAGATAAGTTGAAAATATGAGTTCAAAAGGTAGTTTTATTATTTTATTATTTTTTAATCTTTTCACCTTTTTACTCCAAAATGGTGAATTGTCCTCCATGGTTGACAGCATCATCTTGAATCCTATTGGTTATTATAAGGTTTATTTTGGTTGTACATTTTTCTTAGGAGGCCCAATTTAGACCTCAAAATTCCCCTACTAAAGATTGCTAATATGATGATTCTCTATTGAACACTACAACAACATCTGTTGCCAAAAACATCCATGGGAGTATGGTTGACATCAATGCCAATTGTCCAACAATATCGTAGCATGACTATTGACATCAATGCTAACACACTTGCTACCACTAGCCATCTAGGCAATGCTAACTATCCAATAATACTATGGTTGACCAAAATAATGACTAGTGCACACAAAATCTAATCAAGATTGCATTATTCTATCACACACTAGCATGCATGTACGCAACACTCAACAAGCCACTTCAATGATTGCACTAATTTTTGGCATTAACATCTTATCACACTGTATGATTTAGTGAAGCTTAGATTTATGCATAGGTAATTTATACATCCAATATCACTGTTGAAAATTATATTCACTTAATAATACATGTAGAGGACTTCAATAGGTTCACACAGGAAAACTCTACTATTCATGCTACTTTTCCATACCAAAAGAAAATAAATATTTAATGTTGGCAGAATATAGGAATTTTCATAATCGCACTAAATTTGATGTTCTATCATATATAAATTACACATGCTGAAACCAAATGCACTCCATCAAATCATTATTATGCCAAATCGACCCTCAAAATCAATTAATGAATTAATGCCATGCTGCAGGAATTGCACTCAGGGTTTATGTGAACTTTCCCAATCCATTCATGTCGAGGCAATACTCATAAATTACACGTGCTATAATTAAAAGTTAGAACTCTAGCTTGTGAAGAGACCAAATCCTTGCATAGAAAAGAGGTTGAATATTGATTTCCAAAATTCAGTCACATGTGATCTGGAACTTTTGCACGGTTGATTAATATACTCAACAAAAAGGCCTTCATAAAAGTGAAATAATTCAGTAAACACAAAACACTTCGTTCATTGAACTTTGTCACAAGCTACAAATATCCTCAGGTGCCAATAGAGTCTTTCATATTTAGTGTGGCCATGCAAAACAAGGATGCATAGATTATCTCACCTCATATTTGCATTCCAAAACATGCCTTTTGTAAGGGAGTTAAGCTTCCTTAAATATATTTGAAGAGCCACTTGAGGACAACCAATTTCCATTTTAGGAGGGAAATGAAATTTTAAAAATTTGAATTTAAGAAATGTTGTCAAAAACCCCAAGTGGTTAGGGCCCAAACATTCAATACTTGGGTATTTCATTTTGATCCCAAAATTTAACTTCTTAAAAATATTCTATGTATTTTAATAAAATATCCTTTTGATCTGAGGAATCTCTTCATAAAACATTATGTCATGGACCATATCTTATCTAATATTATGCTTGCCAATGAGGAATCCCTTAAGAAAACATTATGCCATGGACCATATCTTAGTTAATATTATACTTGCCACATTATTTTTTTGTTGGGGATATTAACCATAAGATGGGCACCATCTTTGACTCACATAATTGTCAAACCATGAGGAGTATCATGGTGTGCTATATATAGTGGTTAAACAAGCATATAAGCTGAGCTTCATCCTTAAAATCCCCAATAGGTGTAGGGTTTCAAAGGCTTTCCAAACTTAATTGCACTTGGAGCTTTCTTTCAATTGATGTGAGCTAAACGAATATTAAAAACGTTCAAGAACTAACCTAAAATTAACATCGATAAAAACACTATTCAACAAATTCGGTAAGTAAAATTATCAAAATATAAATCCAAAGCTCATCCCAACTCCCACAACTCAAAATGTCTATCTACCAAGATTCTCAAATTCTGAAAGACATCACACAGTGAACCTTAAAGACAAAATCGTAAACAAGATCAACTTAAAAGTTATCTCAATTAACCTAATGGAGCATTGTAACTCAACGCATAACATTTAGAGGTTCTAGGCTAGAGACATGTTTCGACGTCGTAAAAAATAGCAGCTGCAGTTAATTTTCTATGATACATTCCAAGTGTGATACCTCATTCCATGTACGTAAGCATATTGCAGCTTGTCCACGTACCTTCAGGTATATAGGGCAGTGTTATAGTACAAAAAGTATAAAGGAATTCTCTCACTGTGTGGTTTCGCATTAGAGAACACTAACACGGATTAGGCCTCCATGTAATTTTAGGTATATATGGGAGGACTACATTAGCTTGTTATCCATCCTTAGGTAACTGAGTCAGCCGCCTTGTACACTGTGATACACCAAACACAACATTCGGGGAGATCCTTGCATGTATGTTAAGTCCTTGGTTTACTGAGGCAGTATATTGCAGTTCATAGTTACTTGGTAATCATTTTCCCTAGATTACCCTCCTTTTGTTTATTTCTTTTTGTAATAAAATCAACCAGTAATTGTGGAGGAACATCAACCTTTACCTCGTCGTTCACGGAGGAGAGCGAGTAAACCGCGTTTACCTCCTCAAGCTACACCTAGTGAGAAAAAGTGATCTCGTTTAATTGAGTCCAATACATCACAAACTTCTGGTTCTTCATCTGAATTAGTAGAGTCACCTATACAGTAAGTACTATGACCCAGTTACTTCTACAGTTTCTGGTACCTCTGCTACTAAAGTGGAACCTATGCAATTACCGGAGGACACTAAATTGAACTTTGTAAAATGGTAACTGAAGTTGTCCAAGAAGAAGTTGATCCTCAACCCAAAGTTATTCAGTAATAATTTACTTCTGATCTTGAATCCATTCAACCAGAAGTTGATCCTGAACTTATCATAAATCAACTAGAAGTTACTTCTGAAGTAGAAGTTGTTTAAGAAGCTCAACCTGAACTCGTTGTTCTTTTACCATAACACTTGGATCTTGTAGTTGAAAAATCAGAAGTTGTTCCCGTACTAGAAGACAATTGACCGGTTTATCCTCAGACACTTGTAACTATTGAGACTTCCCCTCTACTGCATAGTCAAGCACTGGAAATATATTACAGACCTGACGGTGAAATCCTTCTACCCGATTTGAATACAATTGAGGAGTAATTTGAAGAAGAAACACCCAGAAATCCAACTCATTTTGGACACATGCTTTATATTTATCCTCATACGCCTCATTTACTGCTCCTTTTGATCTTGTTTACTTTCAAACTCCCGTTGATTCATTAGAACATTTATTGGGTCATTTGACTATGGCTGAATCAACATCCCAGATTGTACCATCTATTATAGCTCGGATAGAATCTATTGTCGCTACTTCTTTGATGCCTACCATAACACTTGAGTCACATCAGTATGGTGTTCTATCCATCCCACCAAGTTACCAATCATTATCTGGAACTCACTCAGGTGTTGCTTCTAGTCCATGGTCTTCACCCATGTTGTCCACAAGAATTTTACCTGGTTCTTCACTTACGGATACTAAATAGTTTGATCCATCAAGTCAATATCAAGCTGGCTCATCTGGTTACTGACTAATGTATCCACTTTACACTGGATTACCTCCATATGGAGAAAAATATGCCCAATCTCCTTATCCTCCATTTTATGGGGGGCAATTATATGGAAGTATACCATCATCTTTAGCTCAGCACGGAATGATTGTTTGTCAGTGGTAGTCTACAATTCCCATTCAACCAAGGCTTGTGTATCCATGACAACTAATGTAATATGTTTCATCCATACCTATTATACATATCGTTACAGCTTTACCACAATCGCAAGCTCAGTTAATTGTATCTCAACCTTTGCAAGTTGGTCCTTCCACCTCTGAACCTCAAGTTTCAGGTCTACAGACTTAGTCTCCTCGGGTTGTTTTGTAACAACTATTTGTGCCTAGAATCCAACAACCTCATGCCAGTTTACCATTTACTGGAATTACTTAGACTTATACTGGTCTAATTTACTCACAGCCTGGTCAAACATACATTGGTGGGAAACAACCATTACATCAACAACCGTGGAAGTCACAATATCAACAACAGCAATTGCAATAGTACCAAACTTATCTTGGACTTGGTCAACAAGACTATGCTAGGTTTGGTCAACAAAATGTTTACCCAGGTCATGATCAACATGTCTATGTTGGGTTTGGACAACAGAAAATTTATCCTGGTGCCCAAAAACCACCTTATACCAGATTTTCTCAACAAAATTACCCCTATCAAGGTTACCAGCAACAGATTCCTTATGCTGGTATGCAAAGGCATATTACCCAAGAAATTCCATCTTACCCTAGTTACGCTCAACCTGACCTAAACTAATAGTTTCCTTTTGTCACAACACTTGAATTACCAGATTTAAATCAACTTACCAATGATCCAATTCTTTATGCACCTTGGAGGTTGGTAATTCCTCATAAATTGCCTTCTGATATTTGTAAGCTCAATTGAAACCCTGGAGAATATCCATCCAACCACGTTATGAATTTTCATTTATGGTGTTCATCCAACTCCCTGAATGATGATTCAGTTAGACTACGTCTTTTCCAGTGAATGCTTACTGGTCTAGCTACAAAGTGGTCTATTGAATTACCACGAGCTTCATTTGACAACTTTACATCCTTAGCCACCACATTTCTAACCCACTTCCAGTTACCCATCAGATATGAAAATGGAACGAAACTGTTAACCAACTTTAAACAAACTACTACTACTCACATTTCTGATCATATTCATGAGTGGCGTCATCGTCGAATGGTCAAAACTTTTGTTCCTGATAAGCTTTTAGATGAGTGGTTTATCAAATCCTTGTTTCCATCTATCACCGAGGATGTGGCTAAAGGAGGAGTTGTCATTGAAGAGCAAGTAATTGCTCATGCCCAATACTTAGACTTGATTTACACCCAGTCTAACATGCTCTACGACAAAATTCAAAATGAACCCAGACCAAATTTTACT
The DNA here is from genome assembly GCA_000404065.3 of Pinus taeda. NCBI lineage: Eukaryota > Viridiplantae > Streptophyta > Pinopsida > Pinales > Pinaceae > Pinus > Pinus taeda. Next base: position 8,276 of record APFE031757766.1, read on the forward strand.
ATTCCACCACCTCCATCTAGTAAGGACTCTCATGCTAGTGATGATGTGATTGGTTCTTCAAGCACCCAAACAATAGGTAGACCATCTGGTCAAACACTTCCTATTTCTAATCAAACTTCTAATGCATTTGATAATACTCCTGCTTCCGAAATAAATGTCGTGCCATCTCACAAAGGTAGAAATGAAAAGTAACTTGGAATCAAGAAGAAAGGGAAAGCTGAAAAGAAACAAAATCCTCCCCCTCAAGATAAATCATCTAATTCCTCTTCTCCGGCTAGGAAACCTCATTACTAGTGTTTAATATGTAATGAGGAGCATTTTACACAAGACTATCCTCACCACTTTAATGTCTCAAAGCTTCTTAAGACTTCTAGTGCATCCATTGTGTTGACAGACTCTTTAGCAAATCCAAAGACTCATTTGGTTGCTACAGATCATGCTTATACTTCACAAGTGCTTATGCTATCTGCCTCTAAGCCTAAGATTGATGTTTTGGTGACTACACGAAGTAAAGATTATGGTAATCCTTCATCGTTGTTGAATAACTAGGCTACAGATTGACCTAATGCTTCGACTTCAACTTTTTTTGACCCCATTCCACCACCTATTGCACCACAGTTAACAAGAAAACTACCTAAAGGAGTTGTACATAAATCTACCTTTAACCCTCGAGCTGGAGCGGTGCAAAATTATAACATAGTAGAAGATTTGGCTCAGTCACCTTCTACTATGTCAACGCTTGAGGTGCTTCAAAATTCTCCCTCCCAAAAGCAGGCTCTATTGTCAGCAATTGATGGAATTGATCCAACAGATTCCAATATTGTAGTTTTTAACCATGCGGGTTATACGCCACAATTACCATCTCAATTAGCATTCTTGATCCAAGTAAAGGCGCTGAATAAACTCGTTATTGTTGAGGAGGGTGCATCTACTTATATCATGTCCATGAATTGCTGGAAAACACTTGGCTCCCCACCTTTGTCATGATCACCTACAACGTTAAAAGCTTTTGACGGTCGCACTTATACACCTTATGGAATTTTAAGTAACTTGCAGATAGAACTAGGGGGAAAAATTGTAACTGTTGAAGTTGAGGTCTTTGATGGACCCCTTAACTACAACATTTTACTAGGAAGACCGTGGGTTTATGCTATGGCTGCTGTGGTTTCGACATACTTTCGTATGATCACTTTCCCTCATAAAGGCAGAATCACAGTAATTGATCAACTCGACTTCTTCGCCTCCAGTTCACATGCAACTAGAAGTGTTTTGTTAGTTCACACACCCCTGATATCTCTTCAGAATGTTAGAGTAGGTCTCTTCAAATATTATTCCCTAATGGGTACCTTTCGCTACCATCACCATCACAAATGGTGGAAGTTGCAAAAATTGAGGCCTGTAACATGATATCTTCCACTTCATCTGATTCATGGAAGATTTCCACTAATTTTGATGTTGATATGTGTAATGAAACCATGCCACAAAGCCCCACTGAGCTTGCATAGCAATCAATCTTCTTAGCTTGTGCAGAAAACTGAAATCCATCATCACCAGTTGTATGGGTTGATCGTTCATTAGAATATCGTACTTCCTCTCATCCTTTTCATGTACATTTTCTATTAATGAAGGAATCATCCAATTAATGATGACAGAAGAAGAACCATCGGTAGATTATCATCATTGATCCCATCTTCCAGATCACATAGAATATATTCCAAATTAACTAAATCACCCTTCATTTGTCGATTTCCTTTTGAATTCTGTATTTATAGACATAGTCGATTCTAAACGAAACTTATCAAATATCAAAGAAGCCATTTCTAGCAATATTTTGACAAAAACTAGAATTGTAGAAAACATCCATGTTGGCAAATCTTGTTCTCCATTAGAACTTGAAACTTATCGTGCTCTTTTTCGTGAATTCCGTGATATATTTGTTTGGTTATATGAGGAAATGCTAGATATTGATTCTAGTATAATTGAACATGAGATTAAAATGTATCCTGATGTCAAACCAGTACAATAGCACCTCTATCCTATTCATCCAAGGAAGGTTGTTGCAATAAAAGCTAAAATTGAAAAACTTTTGCATGTTGTTTTCATATACTCCGTTCCTCTTACCGATTGGGTTTCCAATCTTGTTCCTGTCATGAAGAAATAAGGAACAATATGAGTGTGTGTTGATTATAGGGATGTTAATAATGCTTGTCCAAAAGACAACTATCCCACTCCCTTTATTGACCAAATAATTGATGATTGTGCTGGATGTGAAATATTTTCATTTATGGATGGATTTTCTGGCTATAATCAGGTCAATATCTACCCAGAAGACCAATATAAAACCACTTTTATTTGTCACCGAAGCACATTGGCATATAGGAAACTCCCTTTTCATTTCAAGAACGTTGGGGCGACCTTTTAGAGGGCAATGAATTATGCCTTCCACGATATCATACACATCATTCAACCCTATCTAGATGATTTACCTGCTCTTTCACGGAAATGGGTTGATCACTCGCAACATTTGAGAGCTATCTTTTTACAGTGCCGACACTACAAAATTCGACTCAATCCACATAAATGTGTGTTTTGTGTTGATTCTGGTCATTTTCTTGGTTTCATATTGTCTAAATAAGGAATTCGACTGGACCCTTTGAAGGTTAAGGAAATTCTTGATCTGCTTCCACCTTCCAATTTACTGCAGTTACAGAGACTCCAAGGGAAGACTAAATTTCTAAGGAGGTTCATTCCCAACTATGTTGAAATAGCTAAAGGATTTACTCATCTATTGAAAAAGGGAATTCCCTTCCATTGGGACTAGTTTGCGCAAGCTTCCTTTGATGCTCCCAAAGATACCTTGATTCAAGAATCATCAATGTATGCCTCTAATTATCAAAATGACTATTTCTTATATCTTGCCACTACAGATACAACCATTGCTATGGTTTTGGTCCAAGAAGAAGATGGGACTGAAAATCTCATCTATTATTTGAGCCACAATCTCAATGATACAAAAGGTAAGTACTCTTATGTCAAAAAGTTAGCTTTGGCTACTATTCAAGCTATATAGAGATTTCGCCACTATATCCTACTCCGAAAGACCATTGTCATTTCGGATTGCAACCCTATGACATACATCTTGTCATGTCAATTGTTGGGGGGCAAATATTCGAAATGGATCTTCATTTGGCAGGAATTTGATTTGGAAGTCATCAAATCCAAGTGAAAGAAATCTATAGTCTTCGCCAAGCTTCTTTGCGACCTTTCCTCTACCGACATCAATTCAACAACAAAATAATCAATTCCGGATGAATCTGTATTCATAATGTTTTCATCTGACCCTTGGTATGGAGATATACTAATCTATCTCCAAACCCAAACTTTCCGGCCCGATACCTCTTGCTCACAACAGTGACATATTCGATATCAAGCCAAAGATTATCTAATCATTGGCGACACCCTTTACCATTGTGGTATGAATATGATTTTACGGAGGTGCCTTGCTCATGAGGAAGTCGAGAAAGTTTTGAACGACTGTCATTCTGGTGCTTGAGGTAGATATTTATCTGGTTATGCTACAAGAGAAGATTCTACGTGTTGGTTACTTCTGGCCAACCATATTCAATGATTGCATTATTGCTGTCAGAAGTTGTCATGCATGCCATTTTTTTACCGTAAGACTCGATTACCACTTGCACCACTGCATCATATCATCGTTGTTGGACCATTTACAAAATCGAGCATTTATTTCATGACATGTAACCCTACCTCGGCCTGAGAGCATGGGTATATTATTGTCGTCATGGATTATTTTACAAAATGGGCCGAGGCCATGCCTACATTGAATAAAAGTGGTGAGACAACTACTCTTTTTTCTTCAACCATGTGGTTGCACGATTTGGTGTACCACAAGCTATAGTTATAGATCATGGTTCGCATTTTCACA
>APFE031757767.1:0-17526 GCA_000404065.3 Pinus taeda
ATATATATATATATTAAGGGTTTATGAAGTATGACTACCAACCAATGCATGACAAGGGATTGTTGGAGTAATCTCTTTTAGGTCTAGATTTTGTGAAGTTTTCACTTCTTTATCTTCCTCATCTTCATAGTTTAATTAGAATAATTTATTCTCACAAATTTTATGCCCCTTACTATACTTAATGTTGAAACATAATATCTTCGGTCTCTTTCATCCATTTGCTGAAGAGTCAACCTTGTTGGTTTAGAAGAGGAAGAATGACTTTTCCTATAGTTATTAGTGACTAGTTTTCTAGTCACCATATTTTTAATTTCAACTTTACTAGCTACACTGAAAGTACGCTCTAGAGATTTAGGTTCAAAGAGATGCACCTCATTTTCGGTGCTTTCCTTTAGTATTCACATAAATAGTTTTAATAAATTATCCTTTGAAATATTCTTTACTTTGAGACTCAACTTTTAGAATTGTTGAATGTGCTCTATAATTAGACGCTTTTGTTGAAGATTTACCAATTGAATGAAGAATGTATTGTTATTAATATCCTCATAAAATGTTATCAATTCCTCTATAAAAATGGACCAAGATATAATAGAATATCTTTCCTTTCACAAAGCTATTGATACCATACATGTTGATCTTGTTCTAAAAACATGGATGCGATATTTACCTTTTGTAACGATTCCACATGGTGTAGATAAAAATAATTATTTGTATCAAATATCCATGCTATAGGATCATTACCATAAAAGTTCCTCATATCAATCTTTCGAAATAGTAGTTCCTTGATGATGACTTGAAGATCTGATGATGTGGATCCTCAATTGAAAATTCATGAGTATGATTCTGTGATTCAATACTTGTGCTATTTAATTGGGATAACATATACTACTCACATGAGATTGATTCTCAAAACCATGCTTGTCCTTATGTTCATGATTTTCTTGGATCTCCACATCCACTTTAGGGACATTTCCTACTATAATGTTTTCATTATTTCCTTTGATCTCAATTTCTTTTTTTTATGAAGCCTCTCTATGAGAAGGTTTTCCATGGAATTCGTGGATTTTTGTATTTCTTGCCTATTTTCATTTATCTTATTTTCTATTAATTTATTATTTTAATTTATCTTCTTTTCTATTTATCTTTTAAAATTTCTTGAGAACTTGAGAAATCCACATTTCTTAATATGCTACCATCCACTTCATTCACTTTCTTCTCTAAATGAGATAACCTATATTCTAAGCCTTCACTTTATTTATGAGTCATGAATGAAATTTCAATAGATTTAATTAGTGTAGTAGCTTTCTTTGGATGCATTTTCGAAAATAATAATGGTACCCCTCTTTATCAAAACGTTTAGTCACCATAAAAATGGGATCTTCTAGTCAACAATTAGGTCACTTGTAAGTTGCGTACCTTAATTGAGAGAATATATGAATTTTTTTTTCTTGGTATATCTATGAGATTTTATTTCTTCTGGATCTAAAACATTTAACTCTAATATTTGGATCTGTCTATTCTGCAATTCCATAGGTGGGAGTGGAATTTGATTTTCCAGTGAAATTTATGGTAACTTTCCAAAAACTTAATGATATTTGGCCTCTTCCCACACACAAAATTGTATAGTCTACCATGTGTCCAATTATTCAAATATAATTATAAATTTCTGCCTAATGTATCTATATATGTATCATAAAATCCTCGAAGATTTCATAGTCTAAAAAATCCTAGGAAAGGATATATTCCGAAAAATATGAAAGTGCCTATTTAAAATTTATTTCAAGATTGTTATAAAACCCTAACTCCCACAAGGTAGAAATGTGGAAGTATAGCGAACTAAATTTTAAAATTTCAACTAGATGTTCCATAGGCTTTCTCCGTAACATGATCCAAATTTTACTATGTGAAACCTCCCAACAAAGAAAATGTTGTGAAAATCCCAAATTATATTGTTTGAAACTAATTTTCTAAGCATTTAGGAACCTAAACCTCCTCACAGCATATATATGAAATTATAGCAAACACATATCTGAAATTTGAACTAGATGTTCATCAATATTTCACATCAATGTGGTCCAAGTGTCATAGTCTGAAACCAACCAAAAAACAATTATAGTGAAAATATTTAATTGACATGTTTGAGATTGATTTTAGAAGCATTCAAGAACCCTGATTTTCTTAGATCACATCACCAAAAATATAGAGAAATAAGATCCTAAAATTTGAACCAAATATTTCTCGTCGATATGCTAAAAGTTTCACTCTTCGAAACCTCCTAGAAAAAAGTCATAGTGAAAATTCCATGATGACCTATTTAAAGTAGAAAATCCCTAGAACCATGAGTTCTCATACTAAATATGATGAACCTTGCATCTTAGAAATGATAAGAAACTAATAGTTATAGTACACTATGAGGGAAAACCTCTTTTTACAATGGATGAAATATACAAGAAAATATTTGATGATACTAAGACTAGGCCTCCTTAGTATATATACATGAAACAAAAGGTATAATTATAATAAAATGAGACCATGAGAGGTTCTAGCCTACATAACAATATAACAATAGAAATTTAATCACACATTATCTAGGGATTAATAAAGGATTTTAGGGTTAACATGGACTTTATATATGGCTTAACATTACTAACCACCAAAATTTATGCAAGTCCTTTGCTTGAGTAGGCAATTAATTTCTCCACTTCATATCTTAATTTATTAGTCCCTACTAATGCAAAACTATAACATTTGATTTTCCTATTGGCCTGCTAGTTTAACATTTATGCAAGTTATAATGTTTAACTTCGATTTTTTTTTTCAATATTACTAAGAAAACTACTTTTAAACAGATACCTTTTTCATATTTTTAATTGTGATATAAATTTCCTCTAACTCTTCCAAATTCCTATCAGTTTCAAGTGAAACTCAAATTTAGCTAACCCATCAAAGAATTTTAAGTTAATTTAAATATAATGATAAGATATGATATTTTTTAGAGCATAATTTCTAACTTAAATGAAAATAATACTTATTTAATTTAACAATTGATAGTTACATTTCGCTATATATGATTTTCAAATTTTATTTTGAAAATATGGTACACTAGTATGATAAATTTCTTAATCATATTTATCAACAAATTATTTTTTAGTCAATTATTATGGACTAATAGTAATAAATATATTAATTTCATATTAATAATAGTTCTTATCTATTTAATATTATAGAATAACATATTTTTAAAAAATTATTAATTTTAAAATTAATTGTAACGATAATTAATAATTTACCATAGTAAAACAATAATGTAGTTGAATTTATAGATGAAATAGATTTTTGATCGAAATCCAATAATACAATTTATAGCAAAATTATGATTTCCTTTAATATACAATACACTTTTGAATGCATAAATGTATTCAACTCCCTAAAAAGCGAGGTACTTGATCTTTGGAAATTATAAAACTTAAATGTTTAATTTTTAAAATTTTGATCCATATTTTGAACAAAATTTACCAGAGAAAATGCGGGAGAAAGGGTCTTTCGTTAAAAGCTTAAAAAACCTACTACTCTCCAACTACTTTATAGAAAATATAATGTCTTTTTACCATTTTAATATTTAATCCACTTAATAATTTTAGTATTTTTATTTTTAATTATAAATATTGAAATATGATTTTTGGATGAATTTTTATTAGACTTTTAGGTTTATATGATATCTGTCTATCATATTAAATAAGTTAGTATTAATCTTACATCTTACTAATAAAGTGATTATTCAAATTCAGGCTTTGTGATCCATATCTTGCATAATTGAAACACTTTTCTAAAAGTTGGCAAAGGTCCTAAGTTTAAAAGAGATCCAAAGGATTAGGATTCATGGGTGCATCTTCCGTTCATATAATGAGTCATCGATAAGATTGCTAGGATCCTTAGGAAGCTAAATTTGGAGTCAACCTTTAGGCCCTCGAACATGATTCACAATTCCCTTAGATTGGTAAACGACCATGTGGACCCTAAGAATACGAAGGGTATTTATGTAATCCCATGCTTTTGTGGGACACCCTACGTTTGTGAAATTGGGCGCTCAATAAATAAAAGGATCCAAGAGCATGTAGCCAATATCAAACATGGGCGGATCCACTCCTCAACATTGGCAGAGCATGCAGAGAAGACAAAACACCACATCTGCATTGAAGAAGTCTGGGTTAGTGCTAGGACTGATCATTTTCATCATCGTAAGTTTAAGGAAGCAATAGAGGTTGAGAAGAGGAAGAGGCTTAGTAATCTGAATAGAAATGATAGATGGGAAAATATTAATTGTTGGATCCCTGCCCTTTCTTCCTATGACATTTTCTCTTTCTCTTCCTTGCCTTATATTTTATATTAAGTAATTTATTTATATTTTTCTATTTATTCTCATTTAATTCTTTTATTTTCGAATTATTATTGGTATTTCCTCTCCTTAAGAATTAATTATTAATGTTATTAGAATTAATGACCCTATTTAGTAGTCCACAACCAATTTTCATTTTTCTGATTATATATATATATATATATTTCATTTTTCATCAATTTTGACTGTAATTTATTTTTATTCGTTCTACATCTGTCATTAAATTTTGACTCACTTTACTGTTTTAATTTGTCCTCTCTTACTTATCCTTTAATGGGTTGGTCTTTCCTTTTCTTTTTAGTTTATTGTTTAGATTATAAAAATATATTAATACATTAAATAAATAGAAAAAAATTATAAATACAATAGGATAATAATAATAATAATTACTTCCTAAATAAATTTCTTTATTGATAAATATTCTTTGTCAAAAGTAATCGTTGTAATCTAGCCATTATAATTAAGTGTTTGCATCACACTCTCCTTATTTAATTTGATGCCATAATCTGATTCTGGATCTTATCCTGAAAATGAACCACACTAGATGGTTCAAAACGTGTCGACCAAACATTCCTAGTGTGATTTCTACCAAAAATGTTTCAAAATATTTAAAAAGTGATTATTATTTCATTTATTATTATTATTTTTATCTATTTTATACTTTGTATAATATTAAAACTCAAATTCATATATTTATAGTTAATTAGATATAACTTGAGTGAGTGTGAGGAGTGTATTTTTGTTAATATAATTTATTAACTATATTAATAGCTTAAACCTTGAATTTTGTTAGGTTTTCACCTATATTGAACCTCAAACCTTAATCTTTCTGTAATAAACTGTTTATTAACGAGACTTTCTGTAATAAACTGTTTATTAACGAGATTAACGGTTAAGAAAAGGTATTTTTTTTTCATAACAATATCTAAATGGATAAGGTTCATTGTCCCAAAAATAAAACTTCATCATAATCTTAAAAAGAGATTTTTATTATTATGGTTAGATTTGATATTTGAATTACACTACCCATTAAAAAAACTCAACTAAAAAAAGTGAGGAAATTTAAAACTAAGAATTGGATTTTAAAAAATAAATTCAAAATGAGATAAATGTTGTGAAATTAATATTTTTATTAAAATATTAGATTTTCAAAAATAAGAAAATGTTAACCATATAATTAAGGAACCTTAAATATACAAAAAATATACCATCAATGTAATACTTAAAATATTTTTTTATTATTATTAAAATGGATATAAAATGGAAATATTACATACATTGATAAAATAATTATAAAACCTTATATAAAAAGATGTTAATTATTAAAAATTAAAACAAGTATCAACAAATAATTATACAATACGAAAAATCTAGAAAATTAAAATTATTAAAAATTATTTTTATAAGTTTACATTTTAGAAGATCCTACATTTCAAAGCAAAATTTGTGTTAAGGGAAAAACCATGTAAAATAGGAGTAGAATTAAAGTGAGTGAGATTTATTTTTTAATGGAAAATAACATTTTAATGAATTTTTATTTTAAATTTTTTATAATCTTATAGTTTGTTTTTTCTAAAAATTTAAATTATTCATCCATCTAATTCTATTAGTTTGTATTTTTTTTTTTTACATTATTTTTAGTAATTTTTTATCTTTATATTTATTATTCTTCAAAATGCTTTATTATTGTTATATTATTTTTATTTTTTTCAATAATTATTTATAATTTTTTTATACATTTTTTTGGTCTTTTAGTATACATTTTTTTAGTTATTCTTATTCTTTTTTAAATTACTTTGTTTTAATGATAATAATAATAATAAATTTATTAGATTTTCAGGAAATCATTGTTTACAAAGACCATCTTGATGGTCCTTTTCGTCATTTCGATTAGACTTGTTGAGATTGAGAACTCGAGGAAACCATAGAAGACATTTGACTGTTATTATTTCTAAGAGGCATTGTATCCTTAGCATGCTAGGAAAAAACAAAAAGATGACTAGAAATGATAGAAACATATCAAGGAGGGGGATTGGAGTGCATTATAGAGCTCCAAAGTAGCCAACACAATAATGCATACTGAAATCTATGTGTTCCACCTGCACTTCCAGGCTGCATAGTTGGTAGCTAATGTGGCGATGGCTATGGTGAAGGTTATCCAATTGTTTCAAAATTTCACATTGAATGTATTGGATGTTGTTAATATATGCCACGATCTCATTAGGATCTCCATATCGATGGTCCATGAGAATTTCCATGTTGAGTTGAATATTCTGAAGGTGCTTAGTGATGGAATCCATGGTAGAAGGAGACACTATGTGACATAGAGAGCAAGGTGGAGAGATAGCTGCAACTTCCACTATTTCCCGACTGGCTGAATTGTCCAAGGATGAGCTATAGTCTGGTTCAGGATGCCCTGCATGGAAGTGTTTCCTCACCCTCCCCTTGGTGAGGCCGACCCTCTTACTGGGGCATGCTGATAATGATACGAAAGTACCGGCGAGTGAAAGGGAGGGTCGTGAAATAGTCCTCACAGCACCTGCAATAACAAGAACAACAGTAAAAAACATGAACATGATGCCCAAGGTGAATACATACCAGCAAACATAAGACACAATCGATAACACACAGAGAGCCTGCGTCAACCCAATCCAAGGTGTTGGGTAGGATAGATGGGTTCCACTTACCACTTAACCCACTAGAAACAACAATACAACCTTGAGTGCTTGAGAAGTAGTCCTCACAACACCTACAATAACAAGAACAATAGTAGAAAACATGAACATGATGCCCAAGGTGAATACATACTAGCAAACATAAGACACAATTGATAACACACAAAGAGCCCGCGTCGACCCAGTCCAAGGTGTTGGGTAGGATAGATGGCTTCCACTTCCCACTTAACCTACTAGAAACAACAATACAACCTTCAACGCATTAGAATTCAGCCTCTTCGAGGGGGAAACCTCCTTTACATTACACAAATGAACGATTCTTAGATGATACAAATGACAAGACCTCCTTTCTATATATAGGAGTCTAAGGGGTCATAATTTAATCAGAGCCGACATAACAATAATAATGCAAGGGCACAATAGTAACAATAGTGGGCTTCTATGGGGACTACATGGGCACAACAATATAATAAGGGGATTGTACTAATAAAAATAAGGGGTTACACTAGTAGTATAGGGGCCTAACATGCCCCTCTCCTTCAAAAAGTGTTATCCTCAATGCTTGAGTAGTTCTTGATGCTTCTGTATAAAATTTTTGTCCTCCCATGTGGAATCTTCAGTGGGTAAGTTATTCCACTTGATGAGATACTCTGAAATTGATCGATCTCATAGCTGTCGGGTTCTTGTTTTTGTGACTGCTCCAGGTTCCAATATGATTTTTCCTTCCTCTTCAATTTCTGGCAATATTGTTTGAATTGGGATCTTTTGCAATTTTTTAATAAGTGGCCATACTTCTTCCTCCTTCTTCCATTCATCCCTTGCTTCATTTATCCAATTTGGTTGGATAATAGAAATAGCACAAAATAGTGCTTCCACGTCGTCATCCTTTCTTGAGAGTCCATCTGCAACAAAATTTTGCTTCCATTTTCTATAGATGATGTCAAAGTCATAACCGAAGATATTTGTGACACATTTTTTTTGTTCTTCTAAAGATAACAATTGTTCTAAAAAGTATTTAAGACTATCATGATCCATTTTTACCTTGAAGTGTCTTCCCATTCGGTAAGGTCACCATTTCTTAAGTGCATGTAGTATTGGCAACATTTCCTTCTCATAAATAGCTTGCTTGAGATGTAGCAGTAAAAATACCCAATAACCTACAAAAAGAAATTCACTGAGATGTTGATCTACCTGTTGTTTCATTGGATTTTGCACCAAAGTGGCGTTATCCTTTAAAAGTTGGAGAACTTGTTGTTGATGCTCGATGTGATCTCTCACTGCTTGAACCTTTTTCTTCTTGATATGTCCTTCTATCTTTAGAGTTTGAGGAGTGGTAATTTCTTCAAATCCTTTACAAGATATGGTCGGATTCATTTCTTGATGCTCGACATGATCTTTCACTTCTTGAACATTTTTCTTCTTGATATGTCCTTCCATCTTGATAGTTTGAGGAGTGGTAATTCCGACTAATGAATTACAGGATATGGTTGGATTCATTTTTTCTTTCTCGATGTGACCTTTCACTTCTTGCACCTTTTTCTTCTTGATATGTCCTTCTATCTTGAGAGTTTGAGGAGTGGTAATTCTTGCCAATGCTTTACAAGATATGGTCTGATTCATTTCTTCTTTCTCTGGGGTTGGGTCTTGGCGTATATCCTCTTCTTTTGATGTTTCTTGATCCTTTTCTTCCTCCTCTTCATACTCTATGTAAAATAATTTATTCTCAGCACACTTATGACCTTTAGTGCATTTGCTATCACAATTGTAACAAAGCCCTTTTTCTCTTTTTTCTTCCAATTGTTGTGGTGTAGCCCTTGTAGGTTGTGGAAGGCTAGGAGAAACAAGACTTCCATCTTTATAGTTGTGAGGGGTAGACCTCCTTGTTGCCATAATTTTACTTTCCACTATGTAGCAAAGCCCTTTTACTATTTCCAATTATTGTGGTGTTGCTCTAAAGAAGGTGTTGCTCTTTGTATCCTCATAATGTCCTATCATTTCCTCTGTGAAAATTGACAACGTAACAAGTTGTTTATGAGAACAAAGCCCTTTATACCATAAAAGTTGATCTAGTTCTAAATATGAAGATGCAATACATACCTTTTGTAATAGTGGTACACCATGTAGATCAAAATATTGCTCTATCTGAAGTATCCAATTTACTAGATCCTCGCCATCAAACTTCCTCATATTTCCTTTTCTTAATTTTAGGAGCTTGATCTTGAAATGACTATAACTCTGTAATTTCAGTTCTTCTAGTTCTAAAATTGCGACCTGCAGTAGCTCTCTGCGTCCTCTTTCCAATGCCACCAATCTGATCAAATTTAGATTCTCCAAGAAAGAGTTATGAATAATCTCCTAAGATGACTTGATTATATACCTTTCGAGAATATCACACTTGTATGAAGCGCCACGAGTCATTGTGTTAACCTTAGGATTTGAAAAATATACAAAGGAAACTATAGTATGTTCTCTTTCTGTAACTTCTTATGAAATTTCAATCTGATGCTCAAAACAAAAGTTATGACGATTTTCCCCAGGTCACCTATTTGGAATGTAATTTAGGAGTCTGCAAAAACACCAACTTCCTCAGATCATATCTCCACAAATATAGCGCGAAAATATCTGAAATTCGGACCCGAGTTTCGGCACGATTTTGTCTCAATGGGTTTTTTTGTTCGCTTCTAAAACGTCGCAAAAAAAAAAAAGTTATAGCGAAAATGCCACGATGACTAATTTTTAGTAGCGAAACCCTAGAATCCAAATCTCTCAAAGCAAATGTTATGAAACCAGCTCACAAAAAGATAGAAATGATAGTTGAATGCCTTAGAATTTAGCCTCTTCGAGGGGACAACCTCCTTTACATTACAAAAATGAACAATTCTTCGATGATACAAATGACAAGACCTCCTTTCTATATATAGGAGTCTAAGGGGTCATAATATAATCAGAGCCAACATAACAATAATGTAAGGGCACAATAATAACAATAGTGAGCTTCTATGGGGCACAATAATAACAATAGTGGGCTTCTATGGGGACTACATGTGCACAACAATATAATAAGGGGATTGTACTAATAATAATAAGGGGTTACACTAGTAGTATAGGGGCCTAACATCATAGCACCTGCAATAACAAGAACAATAGTAAAAAACACGAACATGATGCCCAAGGTGAATACATACTAGCAAACGTAAGACACAATCGATAACACTGAGAGAGCTCGCGTCGACCCAGTCCAAGGTGTTGGGCAAGATAGATGGCTTCCACTTCCCACTTAACCCACTAGAAACAACAACACAACCTTGAGTGCTTGAGAAAATATAAACAAAGATCGCTAGCCCGGATGGGCATCCAAACCACTAGTAGGGCTGACCAAAGACCCAGGTAGTACCCTCCCATAGACAAGAACTAGAGATAATTCCCATCAATGAGCATACATCGGGACAAGCCGAGATATACAGAGACAGAGCCCCCATCTTATTATGACAAGCGAAGGAAGTCACACACACAAAAACCTTACCCCACGTGGCAAGCACGAGGAGCTTTCTTTTCCTTGTTGAGGGTATGAAGGCATGAAGACGATATGACACCCCGACCGCTCGAGTTCCAACATCCAACAAACAAGATGGTAATCCAACTCCGACCCAAACCAAACGAGCAAAGGCAACGACGCCATTGCTCAACCAAGGTTGTGACCCGAGTGAGTCACCATGGAACCTATCGTGCACACTTTTGTTCTCCTCCCTACCAAAATTCATCGCCCAATCGACCAGACTAGAGACCAAGCTCGAACCAAGCTCACATGCCCATGTATTTAACTACTGAGTGTGTGAGGAGTCTAAGTACTGAGCTGGAATGAATGAAGGATCAACAAATGAGCAAGAGTTAAATATACGTGTGGAAGTAGGACAAGCCCCAATAGACACTCATGTAACAAAAGAGTTACACATACGCGTGAAAGAGACCCAATAGACACTCATGTAACAAGTGTACTCCTCAAAGGTCACCTCTTCAGGTTTATGATCTTAATATTTCAAAACCATATTATCCCTAACAAAAATTAAATCCTTTATTAATTTAAACTCGATTTTAAAAAATTAAGTCCTTTAAACATTTCAAAGGGTTGTTTTGCGCTTACATGTCAATCATAAAATTCGTTGCCATTTGATCTTTCACATAAAACCATCAGAATGCCCAAACAATAATATATTTTATCGACAATCCAAATTAACGCATTTGAATAATATATTTTATTGACCATCCATATTAACCCATTTGACTTTATGATAACATTCAGATCGAGCTACAGTGGGATTAGAGATTTTTCTATGCAAGAAATTATGGAATGAAATCTTGTTTCACCTCGAGGTACGCCAGAGGCAATATGAGGCTTAAACATCCTTAGTAAAGAAAAAAGAAAATCACATGTTTAGAGCCACATGTAGGATGGTATCAATAAATAAAGAATAGTTGAACAAACTCTCAGCTGTACAGAATTGACACAGATAATTACAGTTTGCGGCCTCCTCATCGTGCACCTCGACCAAATTATTTTCTTCGCCGATGGTCGTTCTCTTCTGGCTATATACACTATATGTATATGCGAGGCTGCTCACGGACTGATTTAAACTATCAACTGGTATTGTAATTCTATTTTCTTGGGGGCTTTGGTTTATCCCATGTTCAACAAACTAAACAGACCAATCATCTGATCCTCTTAACATGAACCTCCCTTGCTAGGGGACCTGTAATTTTGACATTTAGAAGGCCCTGACGGAGTTACTGTACCCCTAAGTGATTGGAACAAACCATTCTTCATCATAATGAAATTATTATTATTTTCTACTTCATCTCCCTGAAATATGTATTTCAATTTAAGTGGCCTGCAAGCAGAACTTTCACTAACCATGGTGACCACCAGAAGCATGGTAATCAATATCACCAGTCGTGCTGCTATTCTTATATCCATGGCGCCGCAACCAACTAGAATTCTCCTATTCACAGCCTCAGAATAAGTAAAGGGCTACACCTGTACCTATACCAGTCTCAATATTCAGAAGAAGGCAAACAAGAATATGATTGTAAGTACTCCCTTACATTCATTTATATATACACAGAGAGAGCGCGCGCAAGTACCTACGCCGAGAGTGGGTGGTGAAGAACAGAGGAAACGTGGGGGTGACTTTGGGGATTTGTTTGACAAATTCATGGAATGGGCTGGTCTTATATGGCGGCGTTTGATAAAATGAGTTAAACAAATTGTTTTTCGGCTATTCATTCTGTGTGTATCAAGATTTTTTGAGGTTAAAAGTTAAATTCAAACAACCCCAAACCCCTTGAGAAAACCTATTAATTCACTTCGAAATTCATCGCTGGAAACGAAGGGTGCGTGTTTTGATTAATTTTCCAACCACCAAAACTTTTCCACGAGACGGCCATGAGTAAAGCGCCATCCATCTCAGACTTTTTGACTCTGAAACTGAATATCGAAGAGTCGTTAAAATACCGTTCACTCTGACTTGCGACTTGACTTTAGATAACAGGTTGGGCGACTTCTTAGCACAATCTGTTTTCATTTTATTGATATATCTGTTTAATAAGTCAGAGATGGGATGCATTCAAAAGATGACTGGAAACAATACGTCAGTCAAATGTAATAAAATGAAATGTTACGTATTAAAACAATGAAATGTGACGTATATGATTTTAATAGAGGTAATCTTGACGATGACTATAAGTTATATTTACCTTTTAATTTTGGAAATGACTTAAAACAAGGTACTAAATTGATATTTTTTCTTAGTTAATTTTTAAAAAAAATGAGTTTAAATTGTTTAATAGGAAGAATTTAAATATTTTACTAGTTTAGTGTTAATTCTATTTTTAGATTCAAAACTATATTTTCAATAATAAAAAAAATCATAATATTATTTGAAATTGTATAATTACATTATGATAAAAATATCATTTTATCTATAAATTAAATTATGCTCTTAAAACTATTTCAATAATTAAAAACACATATTCAAATGATTTAAAAATAACACATATAAAAATATAAATATATTTTTTCTATCACCCATAATATAACTTTATTAACTAACAATAATAAATTAACCTCTCTCTTTCTCTCTATACATATTTCATAATCATTAATAAAAAATTTAATCGGCCACAAATAAAATACATCATCATTGGAAAAACAATACTAATAAACATGTGTTACTTTTGTCTGTGTAATAAATAATCAACATCTCCTTATAATCTCTTTTGAAAAAAATATATTTTATTATAAATTAAATTCTTTTTCTATCCCAAATCAATCATTTGAAATAATATGGAATTTGTTAACTAACAAATATAATATATATATATATATATATATATATAAATTGGGTCTACCAAAAACAAGTGCATCATCAATGAAAAAATTCATACTAATAAAGAGGGGTTGCTTTTGCCTTTATAAAGCTTAAATAATCAACATCTTCTCATAATCTCCTTGAGAACAAAAACACCATGAATATGTTCTGTTATAAATTGAATATTTTGAAAACAACTAAATAAAATTAATTATATTTTAAATTATTTGTTTATTACCTATCTCAAATTTTTATTATTTAAAATTTTCATTGAGATGTCTTCAATTTAAGAGTTGGGAAGCCCCCTTGAAATTAAATGAAAGAACACCGCAACTGAGGAAATATCTTGAAATGATTATTTCATTAAATTCAAAGTAATGTGTAAGAATTTAGACTTAAAATTTATGAATTTCATTTTTAAAATATTAGTGTTTGAAAATTAAAATTTTGATTCCAAAATTATGAATAATTCACATTTGCTCAAAATGTTAGGAAATAGAGCGAAAGCAGAGAATGATTAAACAACACTAAACATTATATTTTATTGATCTCAAGAATTACATATTTATAGTATCTAGATCACTCACAACAATACATCTAGATAGCTATTACAACTCACACATAGGAAACTGACTACTTCTATATTGACACCTAGGGACTCACAATGACAACTCACACATTACATGGAAGCATTATTTCAAATACCCTCCCTTAATTCTTACATGTAGAAAATATAGAAAACTTACATTACAATAAATAAATCTTTGTCAGATTTGTCTGATATGGTCATCATTAGCACCCACATCCACTATGGAATCTTGTAAACACTGCTCTTTCACCACCACATCTTTGAGTTATCACTTGACCTCCATTTAAAACATAACCGCCTCTAACCATCGTTGATGAACTTTGCAGAATTGACACTTCTCAACCTCTCGAAGCGCAATGGGTCAGTCTCGATACTGAACAATCCTATGGAACTGGTGCCATCCGTGAATCCACAACCCTCCGCAGCCTTCATCAATTATCTAGGATGGCATTCTAGATACAAAATGTCTTCAGCAGACAATCCTACAATTTGACCTTATAAAAGAACCTACACTAATGCTCTGAGAGCACAACGGGTCACACCAGCTTGACTTTATTAGGAACTATCTGTAACTAATGCTCCCGGAGCACGACAAGTCATATTAATCTGTTGAATAATTGGCCTGTCCTTATCGTTTTGCTTCATTTGAATTTTGCACTACACTTGAACAATAACACAATACAACCCAATAAAACAACACCATAAAAATTTCTACCAATATATATATATATATATAATATAATAACAACACCACCATCTTTAAAAGATATATTCCCATGAAAAAATCTGAATATAGAGTTAACCAACGAAACCTCTATGATAGTGGATTTGGTAGCTGTGAAATCCACATACTTCTGTTTTTCTTAAATCAACAATTGATCAATTTATTATACCCAAATCCTTCTACAAGTCAAAAATCATTCACGTTAAATAGCTTGACTTTAAAAGGACAAAGACTTTCTCCATGTGAAAATCAACTTCCAAAAAATAAACAAACTTTTTTCAACGTGAAGGGTTCCAAAAAATAATGAACTTCTAAATTAATTCTGAGCAAGGCTCACATCCATATTCCTCTTCACTAGCCTTTGGCCCTTCGAACCACAATGAACAACTATGGTTCACTAACTTGAATATTTTGTCAAAGAATTTTTTTTAAATTAACTGATTTTGATTTAAAGTCCATCATATTTAAATTAGCTGCGTGCAGCGAAATTACCCATAGATTTAAGCACCAGAAAACGCAAAACGAACTGAGGAAAAACTAATTCCTTTGATTTATGCAGATCTTGATCAACCTTTTCAGATTACAAATATGCGAGAATGAAGAGACGGTGAATCAAGATGCAAAGATATGTGTGTCACAACATCACCGGGCAAAAAAGTTTAATAAACAGGGCAATGACATAGTACTGCGAACATAAGTCAGAATTTCCCACTTCCACATCGTGAAATCTGAAATAATCTTCTACACTCTTCCTTTCAAAATAGGATGCACAACTTTTACACCACTCCCTATTCCACATGAAATGATAGGAAGCACTTTGTAGATCCCTGTAGAGCTATAGATATCCTAAAGAACATGGAGAAAAACTCTCGCTTAAGATCAAATCTAGATCTAGAAAACCACACTCACATAGAAATCTAAACAGAGAGATATAAAGCTTATAACAAAAATCAATTTCCACACCACTTATATTAATTTATCTGTGTACCAAAACAATAAAAACCAAGGCTCTCTCACATCTTTATGGCTTTCTCGTGAGGGAATCAAGCGAGATCTGCCTCTGATACCATGTTAGGAAATAGAGAGAAAGTCGAGAGATCGACTAAACAAAACCAAACACAATATATTTTATTGATCTCAAGAGTTACATATTTATAGTATTTAGTGATCCAGGTGGATGTTGGTGGCCAACTGTCTATCCCACTTGGACCCCCACCACTATCTCACTTATTTTTTCAGTTTCCTTAATTGTAGCACAATTTACTATTTTTAGCAGTTTTTAGGGTCCTAAACTTCTGGAGCCATTTTGAGGCCCTAAACAACAATTTTTAGGAAAACCGGGAGCAACATGGGTCTTAGACTAATGTTGCTCACTCAAAAGTTGTAGTCCTCGAATATATCTTTCAAATGAGGTATTGTGCGCGTCAAACGAAGATTGTATGCCAAAGTTACAACCCCGGGAAGTTGATGTACCAATTTACCCAAACGGGGCCCACAATGTGGCATTTCATCTCCTAGGGTTAGGTTTTGGGATGTTTAGGGTTTTCCATTGTTTCTCAACAATAAATAGGCCTTCGAGCCTCATTGTAGCACAGTTTAGAGGCATGTAGCCGCCACATCTCTTCTCAGAGATAAGCTACCACCGCCCTATTTGATTTATTTCTATTTCTGTTTGTAAGCATATTTCAGTATTTCACATTAATGAAATGAAGTATTATTCCCATTGCATCTCTGTATTTATGGTTATCTCTGTAATTTGTTGCATTCCTGTTTAAATCCAGATCATCTAGATCACTAACAACAACACATCTAGATAGCTATTACAACTCACACATAGGAAACTGACTACTTCTAGATTAACACCTAGGGACTCACAATGACAACTCATACATTACATGGAAGAATTGCTTCCAACATGAAATTATGGCATATTTTGTTCCATACAATTTTCTTAGGAGAACTATAACAATCTTGTAAGGAGTCCTAAGTAGGTTTGTTAGAGAAATTGTTGTTTTCTTTACTTTGAATAATTTACGGATTACGCACTCGTTTTTTATCACTTTTTTATAATGTTGCGACATCCACTCTCCAATGAGGCTAGTCTCTACTATAGAGAAACTGTAATATATATTCATTATGGAGTTTTGAAATGATTTGAAGATTTTCCATGTGCATCTTCGATATACTTGTTATTGATATTGGTTGGTTGTGGATCTAAGAGATGGTCTTTATACAAGGAAATAGAGTCCACAACCATTTCGTGTAAATGGGAATGTTTAATTAACTAGTAAACTCCCTCATCCAAGTTAGCTTCTCTATGGAGGAGTGACATTTCTTAATATGTCTCATCCTAAAACAAAAGCATAACCCTCCACATTTGAATGCTACACTAGGTTCCATGTAGCATCTTACGTCAACATATGTTGGTCCTAGGGCACCAACATCTATTTCTAGTTCCTCCTTTAGATTTGGGCTTAATTCAATGATGAGGTATTTATGCTTCCTAGAAACTCTTATATTTAGTGACGACCATATTTAGGAGTAAAAAATTTGGATTTGAGGATGTTGACTCAATGGTTCCCCTAAAACTCATTTATAGTTGCACCAAGGGGGTAATCCCTTTAATGATTCCCCTCCATTGTTCACTTATAAAAAGGTGAGGCTAGAGTTTTAGAGATCAATTCTTGAATACGACTCACAAATAATAGCAGGAACATTACAAATATATGAACTGTTGAAGGAATCAAAGAAAATGGAGGGAAAAGTACTAATTTGTT
>APFE031757767.1:20671-51149 GCA_000404065.3 Pinus taeda
TCAATGGCCCTCAAAGTACTCAGTACAATCCATGAAATGTGAATAAATGAGTCGATGTCGAACATGTCACAGAATCCTTTGATCGAAGGTCAATGATGCAACCTGTCGTCAAAGGCGAGAAACCTGCCATTGTGGCATGCAGATTCCAAGGTACTGACAATTTCTAGATCATGTTTCTAGATAATGAGTTGACGTCAATAGAAAGTGATCTGTCGTAGGCAAGCCCACAACACGAAATCATAGATCAAGTTTTGAAGAAATGTATTTGGCAAGGACTAACTCAGGGATGGTCAAGATGGATGACATATATTTTGCAAATGAATGGTTTATTTGAACTGACATCTTGAACACATAATGACACTGCAGATGGTTTGGTGACAATTGACCCAAAGCTAATACCCAGAAACTGGCTGAAGACTTTCAATATGGTTTGATTAACTGTTAGGCAAAGGATTTCCCAACCTAGGTGAACGAAAAGTGTCGTGTTCAAGAGTGGTTAATTGCTTTTCTAAACACAAAGTATAACAATCAGGGTCATTTTTCTCTCTTTCCCCCACCATTTCTGGCAAGTACCTCTTTATTTTTGACAAGCTTAAGGAGGATAACATTTGCTTGGTTATAAGCTCATCCTTCGGATGAGTCCAACTTAGTTTAAGATTCGAACCCTAAGAAGGAGTGGTCCGATCCTATTTGAAATTGAACAGGTCCTTTACTGTTAAATTTTAACGAGTCCAGTATAGGAGAAACTCGGTGTTTTTTAATTTTAGGGAGTCAAAAGAAAAACTTAAGAAAACTCCATGGTTGTCCTTTTCATTCATCGATATCCCTAGATATCAATTGATACTAGGGAGATCGGTCTTCATTTCCGCTTCCCGAACTAGTATGATTCTATCCATGTGAATGAATGTGTCGAAGTCGAACATGGTAGAAACCACTTGATTACCAGTCAATGATGTAAACTGTTAACAAGTGTGAGAGGAACCACCAATAATGTCAATGTCCCTCAAAGTACTCATTACAATCCATGAAATGTGAATGAATGAGTCGATGTCGAACACGTCACAGAATCCTTTGATCGAAGGTAAATGATGCAACCTGTCGTCAAAGGCGAGAAACCCACCATTGAGGCATGCAGATTCCAAAGTACTGATGATTTCTAGATCATCTTTCTAGATAATGAGTTGGAGTTGATAGAAAGTGATCTGTCATAGGCAAGCCCATAACACAAAATCATAGATCAAGTCTGAAGAAATATATTTGGCAAGAACTAACTCAGGGATGGTCAATGATGGATGACAAATATTTTGCAGGTGAATGGTTTATTTGCACAGACCTCTTGAACACATAACGACACTACATATGGCTTGGTGACAGTTGACCCAAAGCTAATACCCGGAAACTGGCTGAAGACTTTCAATGAGGCTTGATTAACTGTTAGGTAAAGGATTTCCCAACCCAGGTGAATAAAAGTGTCATGTTCAAGAGTGATGGAAAGTTTTTCAAACACAAAGCACAACAAATAGGTTCATTTTTCTCTTTTCCCCCACCATTTCTGGCAAGTACCTCTTTATTTTTGACAAGCTTGAGGAGGATAACATTTGCTTGGTTATAAGCTCATCCTTTGAATGATTCCAACTTAGTTTAGATTCGAACCCTAAGAAGGAGTGGTCCATTCATGTTTGTAATTGAACAAGTCCTTTATTGTTGAATTTTAATGAGTCCAGTATAGGAGAAACTCGACGTTTTTCAATTTTAGGGAGTCAGAAGAAAAACTTAAGAAAACTCCATGGTTGTCCTTTTTCGTAAATTTGTGTCTCCCAAGCCTGAAAAAGTATAAACTAATACTTGAGAGAACCGCTTGATCATTACGATCAAGGATTACTTTTCATAATTAGTGCCTTCAATTTGAAAAAGTAAAAAAGTGATCGAAAACACGTCGTTTTATTACCAATATCGAACTCGAAACGACAAAAGTTTGGCAATCTTTTCATGTTTATATGATCAGAAAAGAGCTGTAAGAGGACCGTCTTTTTAACTCTGTTTTAATGAGTCTAAAAATAAAAACTCGACAATCTTTTCATATTTTATGAGTCATAAAAGAGCATAAAGAGGACTCCTATGTGTTTTTTGTTGAAAATGACCAATTTCGCCTGAATACCCAATATTCTACACAAAAACTGCAAACATTACTCATATCTGTTTTAAAAATAATAAAAATGCACCAAAAGTGACCTTTTCAAAGTAAAAAATAAATAAATTAAATTTATTTATTCAAAAAATCTTATAAAAAGGGCTTTTACAAGTTCATTTTTACCATTTGGCTTTGGAGTAAAAAGTAAGAGCTTTTGGTAAGAAAACTTCCTGTGGAGATTGCGGAAAATCCGACCGCTGGAATCGAGAACCGTCTTCTCCAAGTAATCCACATTGTCCCTGACTTGCATTTCACCCGTTTAAAATTTTGTTTTAGGGTTTAAAAATTGATTTTTAGGCGAAAATTAGGGCAAAAAATTGCCCGCGGCAGTTGCGCAGGGGCGCCATGTGGCCCCTGCGCACCCCTATTTTTCTGTGCATAGAGAAAAGTTGGGGTGTGGCACCTATCCTTAAGGAGAAGTGCGCACCTACGCACAATCTCTAAAAGGATGGGTGCGAACCCCGCGGAATGCAGATTTTAAACCTTAAATTCTTCATTTTTTCCCCATAGATTTTGAAATGAAATGTTCTAAAGCACCTTTTTTGCAATGTAGGTACACAAGATGTTTATTTGGCAGGAAAGAGAGCATGAGGACGTGGATCAAGCTGCATTACTCCATCCACCTTCATTACAGGCATTGAGAGCATGCGGGCTATTCCAATTTTAGACCATACCTAACATGAGGGCACAGGTAGACTTTCTATAATGGCTGGTGAACAAGTGGAGCATGCAGGACCAGTGCTTCATTATTGGTGGCAACCGGCTCAAAATCAAGCCAGATGACATATACTTTTTGACTAGCTTGCCCAAGAGAGGCGAGGGATTATCTCTGTTCGGATCTAGGCCAGGTGGCCAATCTATCACTAGTCTCCGACTAGAGTTCTATAATGACCAGACTCCAGACAAACGGATAGATGTTAAAACCATCTCCCATCCTGAACTAAAGGTGATCGCCTTTACTGTTACCAGACTCTGCGGGAGCGCATCATTGCATCTAGCTACAGGTTCCCAGATACGCATGGCAGTAGACTGCTTCCGAGGCACCATCTTCAACTAGTGCGATGTTGTATTGGCCAATGTGAAGGGCCAATTGACTAGGGCAAAGAATGGACAGCTAAAGAACTTTGGATATGGTTATTTAGTTTTCAGCTTTGCCCTAGAGAAGGTACCTATGCTGGTTCCACAACAACTTACTGTTGAGGCTGGACTTCCCCAAGATCCTAGGGTTATGCAATGGGTCACAGTCATGGCCCGCCATCCTGAGGAGGGTACTGAGGTTGTTTGATTCACACCAGAGTATTTCCATTGGTTAGAGAACCAACTCTTTGTGATTCGGGATTTTCCATATGCTGGGATGGATTATCGTGGTGATCCCGACATGGCTCTTCCACTAGGAGAGCAATGGGATGATAGAGGTAAATTGTTTTCAACATTTTAATTAATAATATATATATATATATATATATATATATATATATATATATATATATATATATATATTTATAATATATATATTATATATTAATATATATATGTATATATATATATATATATTAAATCATCCCAAAACTAATAGTAAAAAGTTTTAAATGCAGATGTGGGTCCACAGCGACCAGCCGCTCTCTAGCCCTATGATCGAAGACAACCAGTTGCCGCAGCACCGACCCCACAGGACCAATCAGCAGAGACCTTGGCTGAATTGTAGAGCCATATAGAGTGCTTGACTACAAATATTCCGAAGACCAGCATAGATGACATTCCTCTTAAACTTCAGCGCTATGTGATTGGGGTCCCAGGACATTTTAGGAGGTTCCTTTGTAGGGTGGCTTGAGTAGTGGTATCTTATCGGGATCATCACCAATGATAGGGTGATTGCCCTGTAGACTCATTTTTGGACTTTTTATACTATCATTTTTGTCGATCATAAAGTGTTTTTTAACCTATGATCGAGGACGATGTATATTTTGACACACTCCTATGCTATACTATATTACTATTTTAGTTATTTTGCAAAACATGTTATGGGATGTTTTTAAATTTACTGTTTGATTTAATGCAAATGTCTATTTAACATTCGAGAAGCAACTGCATCTGTTAATGTATTTAAATATCTTGGAATGTGTTGATATTCTATGTAATCAAATTCTTGTTCTAAGAGACAGACTCTCAAAAATAATCGTAATAACACTGGATTTCTAATGGCATAAACTCGATTAAGTTGTAATACAACGAGTTCTGAATCTAAATTAACAATCAAACTCCGAATTCCAAATGAAATGGATTCAGATAATAACTCAATCACTGCACTATATTCGGCAATGTTGTTTGACCGAGGCTTACCCCATGCATAGATACTAACTCATCAAAGGGCGAATAGATAACCCAAGCTACGGAAGAGATGTTCCATGTACTACGACAAGCGCCATCAGCAAAACCGATGTATGTTTGGAGAGGCGTCGACATCTGCAATATCAAGATTAAAATCAAGATAAGCAGGAACAATAATGAAAAACACTCTCTAAAGTAAAGCACACATTCCTAATCTAAAAGCACACCAAACTTAGAAAGAAACTAGTCTAAAAAAACTGCACACTAATCTTTTAAGCATAATATCGCTTTAGATAAAGCCCATTCCTAGGTTTACCTAAAGAGACACCGTCAAAATATTATAACTCATAGTCCCCTTTTGCCAGCTTTCGCTTGACAATATACGAACCATGCCACATGGGTACAAATTTTCCAGCCCCTAGCTTATTGTTTTCTTGATCGTAAAGTAAGACTAGGTATCCTTCCGAAAAATTGCGGGGTGTAACATTCCGATCATACTGAGATTTAATCCTTTTGGCATGAGTTTCGATAGCTAATGCAGCATTACATCGATTCTCATCTAATTGAGCTAAGTATAATAAACATTTTTCCTCTTCAAAAGTGGCTGGTAATAATTGCACGGCAATTTGTAATGATGAGTTTTCGCATTCAATGGGTAATATTGCCTCTAAATCATAAACCAGTTGAAAAGGAGTAAAACCTGTTGATGTTTTGACTGAGGTTCGGTATGCCCAAAGCGCTGAAAATAACATGTTATGCCAATTCGACCTATGAATCCCAATGATTCGTCGGATCATGGTGGCTAAAAATTTGTTGATTGCTTCAACCAGACCATTTGCCTGTGAGTAATATGGAGTGGAACTATCGTGACACAGGCCAAGCTGATCTGTAAGTTCAGTCATCATGATGTTTCGAAAATGACTCCCATGGTCAGTGATAATCACTTAAGGAACACCAAACCTAGCAATTATATGATTGAAAACAAAAATCACAGCAGTTTTACCGTCTGTCGAAAATGTAGGCATCGCCTCAACCCACTTGGTAAAATAATCTACCGCAAGGATGATATACGCATGCCCCCTGGCCGAGTGAGGGTTACATGTAATAAAATCGATACCCCATTTTGTGAATGGACCAACGGCAATGATAGGGTGGAGAGGAGAAGGTGGAGCACGCATCTTACGATAAAGAATTTGGCAATTGTGGCATTTCTGGACTGCAGTGATACAATCTTTGAATAAGGACGGCCAGAAATAGCCAGGGCGCAAAATCTGTTGGGTTGTGGCATACCCAGACATATGACCGCCACACGCTCCACAGTGACAGTCATTAAGAACCTTTTCATCTTCGTCATGAGTAAGACAATGGCGGAAAATAGAATCCACCCCACGACGATAAAGAGTATCTCAAAGAATAGTGTAAGGTTGGGGTTGGAATCGTATTTTCCAGCGCTGAGGTCATGAAATGTCTGGATGAAAAGATTGGGTCTCGAGATAGACAATGATATCTCCATACCATGGATCAACAGTGTTGATAAGGAACAAGGATTCATCTGCAATGGGTTCTTCCACCACATGTTCGATATCAGCACGAGGGAAGTCACACATCAATTCCACAAAAACCAAAGACTTCTTTGACTTTGCCTTCTCAAATTCCAAGTCAAATTCCTGCAGGATGACAATTCATTTGGAATACTTGCCCCCTAGCAATTGTTTAGTCAAAATGTATTGCATAGGGTTACAGTCAGAAATGACCGTGGTTTTGCGTAGCAAAATGTAATGACAAAATCGCTGAATAGCTTGGACTGCAGCTAAGGCCAGTTTCTCCACATGTGAATATTTTAACTCACTCGGAGTGAGAGTCTGACTAAGATAATAAATCACATGTTCACTTTCGAATTCATCATGTTGAACTAAAACCATCCCAATGGTGGAATGGGAAGCGCCGAGGTACAAGAAGTAATCTTGGTTGTAGTTGGGAGGATGCAATAACGGCGCATGGGTCAACGCTTGTTTAAGTGCATCGAAAGATTTGTTAGCTATCTCGACCCAAAAGAATGGAGTGTTATGTTTCAACAACCGGGTGAAACCTTTTGAAATATGAGCGTAGTTAGGAATGAAACGACGTAAAAAGTTTGCTTTCCCTTGCAAACTCTAGAGTAGGAGAAGAGTCAAAGGAGGTGGTAACTTGATGATGGCTTCGACCTTCGAAGGATCGACACGAATGTCAGCTTTGGATACAACAAATCCCAGTGAACAACCCGTTTCTATACAGAAAACATGCTTGTGCGAATTCAGCCTAATCCGATAATGCCTACCTCTCATGAAAATTGCTCGTAAATGAGTGAGATGGTCGGCTCTACGTAAAGAATGGGCTGGTAAATCATCGAGATAAGGCTACACAATTTGCTTGATGTCATGAAACGCATAAGACGTAGCCCTTTGAAAAGTTGCTCCGGCGTTCTTCAATCCAAAAGGTAACTTGCAATAAGAAAATGTCCCCCATAGACAGATGAATGTTGTTTTTGGTTGATCGGTAGGTAGAATGTTAATTTGATTGTAACCGGAAAAGCCCTCCATAAAGGAGAAAATTTCACTACCGGCACAATCATCGAAATTTGATCGATATAGGGTGTGGGATAATTGTCCTTGGGACAAGCACAATTGATATCCCTATAGTCAATACATATTCTTATTGTCCCTTGTTTTTTAGTAACTGGAACAATATTCGATACCCAATCCATCAAAGGAATTGGATAAATGAAACCCGCTTTAAGTAATTTCTCAACTTTTGCTTTGATGGCAGTAGCTTTTCGTGGGTGTATCTGACGCAAACGTTGCGGGACGGGTTTAGCATCCGAGTAGGTTTTAATCTCATGAACAATGATTGAATGATCAATTCCTGGAATTTCCTCATAGGACCAGGCAAACACGTCACAAAATTATTGAAATAGGGCTTTATATGTGTTGACTTTAGTGTCCGTACAAGAAGCACATGTGTGAATGTTTTCAACAATCCCAGGTTTGGCTGAAATGTTGATAGGAACTGTTCGTGAAATATTGGCTAAATTTTGTTCAGAATTAGGATCTTTCAATGGATTCTATGGTTCTTTGACATATTCAGTGGTAAAAATAGATGAAAAAACATTTTCAAAATGATCAATCTCAGGTTAAAACGAAAATCGATGGTGAAGATCTTCCCATGGTAACGCATCAATAGACAACAGTTCCTGAATTTGTTCATTTGTGTGAACGGTTTCAGAAAAAGTTGTTGAATCTGAGTTTGAGATTGAAAGTGATTTTCCATGGATCTCATTCACTAGATCAAGATTGGTTGAACTTGAGTCGGAAAACGACTGTACAGCCTGATAAGCAACTTCAAAGGGACTCAAAGGCATGGCATCACCAAGAGAGTCCACCTCGGAATCGAATGGAACGATCCAAGGATCTTCAAGAACAATGAATTCTGACGAAATCATATGAATAGTCTGGTACGTTGGGAGGAGGAAATGAAAAGGTTCTGAGTAAACCCGAATATTTAACTAATCCTACCCCAACATCCTTATACGGGATAGTGGTTTTACCAACATGTTGAATACTCTCAGTAGAGGATGGGTCAAACGAAAAGTAAGTTAACTGATCTATTGTAACGATCTTTCCATTATGTGGAAACTTAATAAGCCGAAAGACCGATGAAACATCAACAGTTATGGCGTAAGACCAGCTACGATCCAAAAGAAGGTTGTAATCCAGGGGAGCATCAACCACCTCCACATCTAGATTAACAGTTTTTCCTTCTACCCCTATAGGTAAGTCCTACAAAATGCCATAAGGATGACACCCTCGGCCATCAAAGGCCTTCAGAATCGTCGGGGATTGATTAAGTTTAGGAGAACCAAGGGTTTTCCAACACTCTATCGACATAATACATGTTGAAGCTCCCTCATCAATCACAGTCCTAAAGCAAGGTTTGTTTTTTACTAACACTGGAATCTGGAAAGCCATTTGATGAGGTAAACGAGGTGTACTATTTTCTAAATCGAAGACTATGAGGTTGGAGTCCTGAAGATCAACAACTCATATAGCCGACAATAGCATTTTACGTTGTGCTGGACAAGATTGTAGCACTTCCAAAGCCAACATTGCTGAAGGTGAAAAAACTAAATCTTCAACAATGTTATACCCTTAGCGTGACTTTCGAAGTATACCCTTAGTGGGCAGTTTGATTACCAAGTCAGGATTTGGTTTCTCGATCTGTAGCAGATTGGAACCAGACAGAGCTGAGGTTGATGGATTGGAATTAGAAGATTTTGCTTCCTTACCACTAATAGGACTCTTACTTCCATAATCTTGCGATTGTGTCACAATACTTACATGTGACATCATCATTATGGGCTCTTCCGAGGCACTTGAGGAAGAACCTATCATCTTACTGTCTTGACTTGGAAAAGGATCCTTCAAAATAGCAGGTGTTTGCGAACCTTTGACAATTTTAGCAACCTCGGCATGATGTGGACAATCTCTTGTAAAATGATCCTCATCGCAGATGAGACAAGGATAGCAAGGTTTACGTTTCTCGTCAATAGATTCAGGTTTATCAGATTTCTCCTTCGAGTTTTGCTTATTCTTCTTCTTGCCTTTCTTCTTACCATTAGATTTTGATTTGGTCGTAGAAGATTCTACGACATGAACATCGGCAGAAATTTCAGTTGAAGACTCTCCCTTCGGGGAATCTGGTAAATTTATAATAGGAGAAGAATTCTTGGAAGATTTATTCTTACTCTTGGTATTAACAGTACCAATCATACCGTCAGCGGCATGAGACCCTGAGGGAGGTGCAGCTATTTGATTTTGTTTTGGAAGGTCGAGGATTTTCTTGTGTAAAGTACCTGACTGCGTATAAACTAAGTCAAGGTACTAAGCTTGAGCAATTACTTGCTCTTCGGTAACTGCTCTTGCCTTGGCTACATCTTCAGTTATTTTAGGTAATAATGATTTTACAAACCATTCTACCAAGATTTGGTTCGGGATAAAAACTTTCACTAAATGACGTCGACGTCGCCATTCATGAATATGGTATGAAATATATTTGGACGTCGACTGTTTTAATGAAGTTAATAATTCCGTTCCATTTTCATATTGGACTGGCAGCTAAAAACGAGTAAGGAAGGAAGTGGCTAATTGACTAAAATTGTAAAAAAGAGCCTCGTGGCAACTCAATGTACCACTTGGCTGCAAGGCCAATCAACGTGTGTTGAAAAAGATGAAGATGAATTGAATCATCTATAATGGAATTCGATGCACACCAGAGATGGTAATTCATCACATGATTAGACGGATCTTCTCCTTACTTCCCCTCAAACTTTGGTATATCACTGGGCAACTTATTCGGCATTGGCAGCCAAAACGGAAGATAATTAATGGCATCGTTCGTAAGGCACAACAAGTCAGGCAAATCCAAACTTCCTATAAATGATAATTGACGGTTCGGATCCCGAAAACTTGGGGTCATAAGACCAGCCCCAGGAGGAGGATATCCAATATAACTTGGAACCGGATTTGCATTTGGGATATTATATCCTCCTGGAAAACCAGGATTAACCAGACCATACTGGGGTTGTTGAGGTTGTTGATAAGTATACCCAGGGCACAGTTGATACTGATAAGCCGGGTTCTACACAGTAGGGCCGAAATGGTACTGCCCCTGGTACAGTTGATAAGTAAATTGGGGTTGACTTGTGACAATCGTACTAGTCCCAAGTTTTCCTACAGGCATTGAAACTGGAGTCCGGATTGTAGGTCCGGACTGAGGTAAAGAGGCCTAAGGAGTTGATACAGGAGCAGTAGAAACTAGAGCTACTGATACTCCAAAAATAGGTGGGGTGGATTGAACAGAGGCCGCAATAGTTGCAGCAGAGGTTTGGGATAGAGTTCGAGGTGAACTAATGAGCTACTCCAGGTGTAGAAGTTTGAGTAGTAGGCTGGACAGGTTGCTGGGGTGAACCAGAAATAAAAGACTATCCAGATTGAGATGACAACTGCACACTGGGTTGCGGAGTCTGTTGATCCCACACCACATTCATTCTCGGGTATGGACCCATAACAGGTTGAGCATATTGAGGACCAAAACTAGGTTGAGTGTAAGATTGATAATTATATGGTACATTTCTTGGTCCTTGAACAAATGATTGACCTAAAGGTGGTTGGAAACCTTGAGGTTAGTATTGACCTTGAGGTTGGTACTGACCTTGCGGTTGGTACTGACCTTGAGGCTGATACTGACCTTGAGGCACATATTGATACTGGGGTTGACCTTGAGGTACATATTGGTACTGGAGTTGACCTTGAGGAAAATATTGTCACATAGGGATATATTGTCCTTGAGGTTTCCCCCTAGGAAGTAATGGACTACCCTGAGGTTGCCCCTCAGGCAGTATTTGAGTACCTTGTGGCTGCCCCCACATGGTATTGAACTACCTTGAGGTTGCAGATTAGGAGTAGTACCAGACATCATAAGAATCTCTTCGACGCTTAATGGTTTAGTTCCGCTATTACCAAGAGATACTACATATTTGATGGGTTGAGGAGATGCTCCTGAAAACGTACTAGATAAAGACTGATACCCAGGAGGAACAGAAGGACCGCCATGTAAAAAGGTTTCTGGCGTTTTAGAAAACAAGGATGACTGTCTCAACATATTCAAAGGAGGATAATAACCTTTGGGTGTTGGATGGAAAGGAAATCAAGGTGGTGAAGACGTGAGACCTGGATTTTTTAAGAAATTGGTCAACGAAATATACCAAGCATCACCTCTAATGGGATTGTAGAAAATGGATTCACGCTCCCTAAGTTCGATAGTTGGTTGATTTTCAGGGATGGTTATACCTTCGTTCGGACTCGAACTTACAATTTCTTCTATGGAAATTAGTCCAGAAGGAAGATTCTGGGTAATGATATTTTCTACCCTGGGTGAACTAGGACCACTAGAAGCGGGAGAAGCAAATCCTGAAGATGAAGTAGCAGCAGGTTTAGTTTCAGGTTCAGAGATTTCAGGTTCTTCGGCTAATGAGTTAGTAGGAGTGATGCTACCAGTCACCTCGGAAAATGAAATCGGTTCAGAAATATGTTTTGTTGCTTGAACTAGATGATCAAGATGTATGATTAATGAAGACTCTCCGGCCTCCAGTGACCCAACCCTACTTTCACTAGTTGTGACAAGAGCTCACAGCCCTTCAAGTTGACTTGGTGTAAATTCGGGAGGCTGCCCTCGAAGTCGACGGGATTGTCTTGGTAATTCAGTCACGATTAATTATTTAATTACTTCACACGAAAACAAAGAAAATCTCAAGAAAACCACCTAAAATCTCTAAAGAACCAAACAATTTAAAGCACACGCCTAATAAATCTAGGAGATCAAACCACACACAAACAGTATCTTTTCCGATCGAAAACACTAGTTGGTGATGAAATCCAATGTCGCTGAATTCAATATAGAAATGGCGGTTGGAACAGTTACCCTGACAACCTGCTTAATAAAATAGACTGGCACAAGTTTCTCCACTATAACCGTCTCGAGTGAAGATAACCCCCCAGAGAGTCCAAGTGAGTCTATTCGACGTCTGCTCCAGGTACAGTGGGATCTTCTCTCCACCATCACCTAGGAAAGAATCCTAAAGATTATGGCCACTAAGGTCACCAACGGAAAAAAATATACCTGGGGGAACAGTCTATGATCTGATACGCACGCAAGGGCAGAGTAACAAGCTTAATCCCCTTTAAGGCTCCTTAACATAATCCAAGGTTTACCAACAGGTGACCGCAGGCTCCTCGACAATGGTCAATTTGAGGTTTATCGTTTTTAATACATGAATATCTTCTATCGTTCCCAATGAGGAAGGATTGATTCCCACACTGGTTCGGATATGATCTCATGATTCTCCTTTAAGAGGAGCTTTCCCAGAGCATAGATGTAACAATTGGAATTTCTCCCTACCGTAAGATTGACTACTTGTTTGTTTAAACTATCTTGGAGAGTTAATTACTCCCTACTCCAAGATACTAGCCTAAGCTATGTTGGTGAAAAGAGCCCTAGAAAATAAAAAGTTTGTTAGATGGATTTTAATTAAGTGTTAATTTTATTGTTTGTTTCTTAAGTCAATGGGTGCGGAGATGAAACTTTATGGTGTTAAGACTCGACTCTAAAACACTAAAAAATGCACCTAAGATGATAACAATTCCTTTTCCTTTTCAATGAATTTCTAGCTAAGGAAGAGTTGAAAATGCAATGCTTTGAAAATCAAATCTTTCTCTTAACATACAACTGAAAGGAAAACTTTTTTGTCTTTTTCAAAGAAATTTAAAAATGAAACTACTAATCACGCTCACGGAAAATCCCTTTGCTTTTCAACAATCAAAAACTACAAGAATTAACAATTCTTTTAAGAGAGCTTTCAAGATTTCTAGAAAAACTCTAAAAAACTATTGAAAACAAATTTTTCAACAAGCTTCTATAATTTCTATGAAAAACTCAAAACTATAATCTAATCTTGAGATCTAAATGAAAAATGGATTGAAAAGAAACTTGAAATGTTTTTGAGGATGCTTAACTTAGTCTTTCAGCTAACTAGGGAACAATTTGTTCAGCTCAACAAACTAATCACAAACACCCAATTATTCTTTAATAAAAAATGAAAATCGAAACTTTTAATCAAGTTTAATCAAAGTTTTGCAAAAGAGACAAATGGGATCTAGCTCTCTTGAAGGATAGATTTCATGAGCTAGTCAAACTCAGCAAGAAGACCAGAGAGACCAGGGTGATCTAAGGCTCTAAGGCTTCTGATCTCTGAGCTACTACAAAGGCCAAGCAAAAATCAATCCAACAGGAAAAACTTCTAGAAAATCACTTCAAACCAAAATGCCAGTGAAAACTAACTCACAAGGATCTTTTTTCAAGACAAGTGCAGGTCTGGGCATAAACTAAGAGCTATGGACAAAAACTAAACCTAACTGGGTGGATGGATCTTAGGTTTTTCCAAATTTTGACAGGGTTCGCAGGCCCCCAGTAGAACCAGGTGTGGTGTTGCTCTGTGTTACACTGTAATAGTGCGGACAGGTTCGCACTGTACCTAATGCAGAAGGTGCGGTCCTCTTCCAAAATTTTGAAAAATAAAAATCAAACCAGGATCTAACAAGTACCCAAACTCACAGACATCAAGGCAAAATCGGAAACCAAAACTCAAGTTTCTCAAGTCAAAGCAAATACAAATAAAAACCAACCCAAACCAGTCCCTAGTGGAGTCGCCAATTTGTTGGCCGAATAAATCGTTCTTGCGGACAAGACCGATCTCCCTAGTATCGAATGATATCTAGCAACAAAGAGCACAAACAAATCTAATTTTCTCTAAACATGTTTCAATTCATAAATGAAAACTAAGATGTGTAAAAGACCCTACCTCGGTCCAACGCTTGTTTGTGGTAGTTTTATTCCAGCAGCTTCAGGCAGTTCCTTTTCAATAACCTGCATACACAAACAAACACACATCAAAGAACCCCTGCATAGATTTTATAATAAAACAGGTTCATTATGAAGATCAAGGAGCTCATAAAATAAACCATTAGAGACAGTTCATTGAGAAAAACAAACTTGATTGTATTAACTTTATGAATAAAAGAACCTTACAACCTTTGCCTTGATGTCGCACAAGTTCTTTCCAGGGTCCAGTAGGGGTCTCCTCTACTTTGACAAGCCTCACTCACTTCCCAAATGACATGAAAGGTAGGTGATCTCTCCTCTCACAAGCTCAAAAAGGAAGTCTAATTTCCAGCAGCATTTACCCTCAAGAATTTATAGTGCAAATGGAGGAAGTTGCAGGTCCACCATTGAAGGGATAAGTTCCTCCTTCAATGGGATAAGCACCTCATATCGTGGAGTTAGCTCCCTTAGTTATGGAATGGATGAACCAAGGTGGAGCATACTTGCCAGCGCAATATTCCTTCTAGAAGTGTCTAGAAGTGACCTAAGATGAGTTTTTAAGAATGAACTCACGCCTTTTTAACTTTTACAGGGGTTCGCACCCATTACTCAACAGACAGAGCAGTCAGGTTCGCAGGAAACATGACCATTGGGTACGACACTGCAGGCAATGCTAGGAGAAAGTGTGAAACTAGGATTTGAGATATTTTTAAGGTCTTTCTCCCATTTTCAAGGCTTGACATGAAGAGCTGAGGCTTAAGACTTGCAAAGGAGGTATGTATGAGTGTCGATGGACTCACACAAACTATAGAAAGTCATGGTGACAATTTTTTGTGTAACAAGGCCCCAACAAGACAACAAATGGTTCCATTCCTCGTTCCCTTTGGGAACTTGTTAGGACATGTGGTCTGCAAATAGGGATAGATGGTATACCCCATAAAGATTGCAGTAATTCTGAATTTGGAAGCACTGGAAAGTGTTAAACTATTGCATGCTACCCTAGGACATATGGGGTACTACAGGAAGTTCATCAAAAGCTATGCCCATATCACCGCGCTAATGCAGAGACTTTTGAAAAAGCATGTCACGTTCTGCTGGAATGATGATTTCATGAAGAGCCTGGATGTACTAAAAGAGAAATTGGCCTTTGCCCCAACCCTGGTCTTCCCAAAAAATGGGATGTGGATTTTCATGTCCATGTTGACGTCATGTATAGTGTTGGGAGCAGTGGTAACACAAGAGGGTGGAGAGGGCTTAGATCACCTTATCGCGTTTGCGAGTCACAGGTTGTCTAAATCAGAAAATAACTATTCCACAACTAAACACGAGGGGTTCACTATGGTGTATGCACTCCAAAAATACCGACACTATTTTCTAGGGGGAATTTCAAGATGTATATAGACCATTCCGTGCTAAAATACATGGTCAATAAGCTTGTGTTTGGGAGGTGCATATGCAGGTGGCTCTTATTTTTCCAATAATATAACTTTGAGGTCATGGTGAAGCTTGGACACTTAAATGCAGTACTGGATCACTTGTCATGCATTGAGACAGGGGAGGAACCTACTAGTTTGGAGGAAGGATTACCTGATGCACAACTCTTTGCTATGCACCTAGCAGATAGAAACTTTGAAGATATAATCCACTTTCTAACAATGGGGATTGCAACGAAGGAATACTCCATCTAGCAAAAGAAGGAACTGGTGGTGCGCGCGGCTCGTTTTTCTAACATTGCAAGGCACCTATACAAAATGGGCAATGATGAGATATTGCGAAGGTACGTACTTGAATTTGAACGAAGCCAGATCCTCATGGAAGTGCATGAGGGCGTTGCAGGAGGACACTATGCAGCATGAGCGATAGCGCAAAAGATTCTCTGCGCAGGGTTTTTGTGGCCAACCCTTCATCAGGATTCAAAAGCACACTATAAGGCATGTGATATATGTCAAAGGACAGGTAAACCATCGCGGAGGGATGAGATGCCTTTAAATCCACAAATGACATTGCAACCCTTCAAAAAGTAGGGAATCTAATTTGTAGGACCTATCAAACCTCAGGGAAAAACAGGTGTGAGATACATTTTCATCGTGATAGAGTACCTAACTCGTTGGGCAGAAGCGTAGTCAGTCAAAGACTACATGACTACCACAGCTACAAAGTTTTTGTTTGAACATGTGTTGAATCAATTTGAATGTGTTGTATAAATATATATAATCTAAGGCATCCATTTACGTGAAGATAACTAACTGAAATAATAATACAAGTAAGATCTCGTGTGTGACTTAGGGAATTAGTACATATCATTGCCGCAGAAGTGCAGAAGCCCCACAGCCCCTGGTTAGGGTTGGGTGAAGGCAAGTATATTAGGGCGTGAAGGCCTGGGAAGTGCGCGAAGCAAGCGATGTGAAGGGACTAACAATTACACTAGTTCAACCTCTCAGAGATCTCAAGGGTGCAAAAACCTGGTTCCAACACCCCCCCCCCCCATACTACTTTGGTGAGACCTCAATCCGCACTCCATGGATTGTTGCCGAAAGGGCCAGTAGTATAGGGATTTGTTTGGCTAATTAACTTCGAACCTGGGTTAGGCGCCAATAAGACAACAAATGGTTTCATTCCTCGTTCCCTTTGGGAACCTGTTAGGACATGTGGTGTAAAAACAAGGACAGATGGTAAACCCCGCGAATATTGTAGTAATTCTTAATTTGGAAGCACCACGAAGTGTTAAACAATTGCAGGCTACCCTGGGACATACGGGGTACTACAGGAAGTTCATCAAAAGCTATGCCCAGATCACCGTGCCAATGGAGAGACTTTTGAAAAAGGATGTCACATTCTGCTAGAATGATGATTTTATGAAGAGCTTGGATGTACTAAAAGAGAAATTGGCCTCTGCCCAAAACCTGGTCTTCCCAAAATGGGATGTGGAGTTTCATGTCCATGTTAACACGTCATGTATAGTGCTGGGAGCAATGGTAACACAGGAGGGTGGAGAGGGCATAGATCACCTTATCACGTTTGTGAGTCACAGGTTGTCTAAAGCAAAAAATAACTATTCCACAACTGAACACGAGGGGTTTGCTATGGTGTATGCGCTTCAAAAATACCGACACTATTTTCTAGGGGGCATTTCAAGATGTATACAGATCATTCCACGCTAAAATACATGGTCAATAAGCATGTGTTTCAGAGGCGCATATGCAGGTGGCTCTTATTGTTCCAAGAGTATAACTTTGAGGTTGTGGTGAAGCTTGGACACCTAAATGCAATACCGGACCACTTGTCATGCATTGAGACGAGGGAGGAACCCACTAGTTTGAAGGAAGGATTACCTGATGCATAACTCTTTGTTGTGCACCTAGCAGACGAAAAATTTGAAGATATAATCCACTTTCTGACAACGGGGATTGCGCCGAAGGAATACTCCATCCAGCAGAAGAAGGAACTAGTGGTGTGCATAACTCATTTTTTTGTCATTGTGGGGCACCTATACAAAATGGGCAATGATGAGACATTACGAAGGTATGTACCTAAATTTGAATGAAGTCAGATCCTCACAGAAGTGCATGAGGGCACTACATGAGGACACTATGTAGGGTGAGCGACCGCACAAAATATTCTCCACGCAGGGTTGTGGTGGCCAACCCTTCATCAGGATTCAAAAGCACACTATAATGCATGTGATATATGTCAAAGGACATGTAAACCATCGCAGAGGGATGAGATGCCTTTGAATCCACAAATGAAACTGCAACCCTTCGAAAAGTAGGCAATCTACTTTGTAGGACCTATAAAACCTTAGGGAAAAATGGGTGCGAGCTACATTTTCACTGTAACAGAGTACCTGACTCATTGGGCAAAAGTGCAGCCGGTCAAAGACTACACAGCTGCCATGGCTGCGAAGTTTTTGTTTGAACACGTGTTGAATCGATTTGGATGTCTGAAAATCTTGATGAGCAATCACGGTACACATTTCCTAAATGAAACCATCATGGCACTAAGAGAAGAGTTTCAGGTGTATCATCAAAAAATCACACCGTATCACCCACAAGCCAATGGGACAGTAGAAGCATTCAACAAAATAGTGGAGACTGCGCTGAGCAAAGTATGCAACGCGCAGTGGATCAATTGGGACTTGTGCATACCTGCAGTGCTATGGGCTTATAGGACAATGTGCAAGAAACTAATGGGGCAGACACCTTTCTGATTGGTTTATGGCGTGGAATCTGTCATGCCAATGGAGTAAATTGTGCCTAGTTTTTGCATAATAGCGCTCACAGGTATGATAGACCACGAAGCTTTGGAAGAAAGGCTCGTGCATTTGGAAGAACTTGAAGAGGAACAGTCCCTAACTGGCTTCCATCAGCAGGTACAAAAGTAGCACGAGAAGGCCTGACACGATCACCATATTAAGTTGCGCACCTTCAAGGTAAATGATTTAGTATTATTGTATGATAGTAATTTTGATAAATTCCCAGGAAAATTTAAAATGCATTGGCTGGGACCATACGTTATTAAGTAGGTCACAGATGTAGGCACGATACAGCTAGCCAAACTAAATGGAGAGCCTTTCCCATGCAAAGTGAATGGAAACCGATTGAAGCCCTACATGGGTGGCCTGACTATCTGACTAGCCGGCAGAAGCACAGTCTTCGTGCTCCAAGGATCTGGATGAAGGCGTGGTACTATAAACAAATGCAGGGGACATAGGCACAAATGTAAGGAATCTGTTCTGACACAATGGTCTCGGAACAACATGTACAAGAGATCCAGCAAGTAGTCGCTCAATACGATGTCGACCTTGCAGTGGTTCAAAAAAAGTTGGAGGCACTCTGCACAAAGATCTTCGTGCTAACAGAGTGACTCGAGGGCGAGTCACAACGTTTGTGTTGGGGGCCTATTGGGCATGGAATCTCCCCAAGGCATGTTTGGGGGCTTAAAGCCCATGTTTTGACCAAGTCCTTTCTAAAAGCTCCACGAATTGTAGGCACGGAGCACGAAGTCATAATAGAGTCACATGGTTGTCCACCCTTGCTTTTGTAATGTAATGTCGGCGTGATAGACCTACCCATGTTTTGTGAACCATGGGATTGTATAACTAGAGTGAGGCTCTAAGTGTAGAAGATAGCACCTAATCATAGCAAGAAGCATGATGAATCTAAGAGATTGAGTCGAAGTGTAAAGTGTGTCGATTGGGTTGTAGAGTAGGATAAGGCTCTGTAGCTGAGTGCGCAGAGACCTAGTAGTTCGCAGCTGACTGCGCAGACCTCTGTAGCTGAGTGTGTAGGGCAAGTCGAGTCTGTAACCGTTGGAAGAATTAATAAAGAGAAGTTTACCATATTTCTGTGTATCTTTTCCTGTTTTAATGTATGATTGGGTATAAATTGAAAGTGTACTATTTATTCGCTACACGAACTTATATGAATGTGTTGTATAAATAAATATAACATAAGTCATCTATTTACGTGAAGATAACTAACTGATATAAGAAGACGAGTAAGATCTTGGGTGTGACTTAGGGAACTAGTACAGATCGCTACCCCAGCAGTGAAAAAGCCACACAACCCCTAGTTAGGGCTACGCAAAGGTAAGTATATCAAGGCGCGAAGTCCTAGGAAGTTTGCGAAGCAACCAACGTTAAGGGACTAACAGTTGGACCAGTTCAACCTCTCAGACATCTCAAGGGTGCAGAAGCCTAGTTCCAGCAC
The DNA here is from genome assembly GCA_000404065.3 of Pinus taeda. Classification (NCBI taxonomy): domain Eukaryota; kingdom Viridiplantae; phylum Streptophyta; class Pinopsida; order Pinales; family Pinaceae; genus Pinus; species Pinus taeda. The sequence continues at coordinate 40,370 of APFE031757767.1, forward strand.
CCCTCCATACTACTTTAGGTGAGACCTCAGTCCGCGCTCTGTAGACTATTTTTGAAAGGGCTAGTTGTACAGGGATTTGTTTGGCTAATTAACTCCAAACCTGGGTCAAGCCCCAATAAGCCAACATAAATAGACTAACATTTAATTGGGTTTGAATGAAGATAAAATTTCTCCCCATGGAGGGTTTTGGTTTGAGAATGAAGATATGGTCCTTCCATCTATGGGATGTCTATGATATATTAAAGATGTAAACTTGACAAGTGGAAGTGGGAGGGAGAGTGAGATAGTGGCTCGATAATATTATTGGCAACATGGTTGGAATTGATGTCAATAATTTAGCATTGATTTCAACAAGTCAATCAGGTTGTGATGCTTATGGAGGAATGTCAACAAGTCAAGTCAATTAGATTATGATACTTACAAAGGAATTTCTACAAGTCAATTTGATCAAATTGTGATACTTACAAAGGAATTGCAAGAGGATGGAGAGGTATTTGGCAAGCTAGAGTCTAATCATGATGTATTGATGCTTGCAGAAGAGGTTAGGCATGATCTAGAGATGCTTGGTGAAGTGCTAAAGAAAGTTTATTGAGTTCAAGGTAGAGGATCCTATTAACGTGACTCCTATAGAGTATGCGGCCCGTGATATAATGAAATTCCAGAAAACAAAAGTTGCAAAAATGCCTATAGGTGAAGCAATTTAAAAATCTCAGGTAAAAGGCATAAAATTTCTCAAGGTATTCATGTGTGCAAGGATGTATAATGCCTATTTGATACTATCAACAAATCCATCCATGAAATCCATGGATTTTCCTATGGTAATCTTAAGGAAGAAAAGCTATAAAAGGCAAGGAGTTTGATCAATCATGTGTGCATTTTTACAAGATCAATTGGTTTTTCAGACTATTAGTTCACACAATTGCTTTAGATTGTTGGTTTCATTCGGTTCCGTAACAGGTGTAATTAAGGGCGACTGGATCAACTAGTTCAATGCTAATGATTTTATCTAAAATTTTTAATTGTTCTATCTAAAAATGATGGGACTAAGTACATTAGTCTGGGCATATTTAATTGATTTGTTAATGCACAAAGTCTGAAGATATGATGTTTTGACTTTTGTGCATAGGTATGGTTGCAGATATTTGATATACTAAAGATAGGTAAAATCAAATCATGAGAGTTGGTGAAGGTACAAGAGTTATGATATATTGTTTAAGTACAGATCTGATGTGTTTGATTATATGTTTATGATTCCTTTAATGAACGCAAAGACAAAGCAATTACATTCTTATTTTTCTTGGATTAACATAATGGATTAATCTCTGAAATGTATTTTTTTTTAATGTGTGATCAAATCTTAATGTGATCATTGATCTGGAGATGTAAACATGTATTCAAAGATAAAACATGTTTGAGGTGTTTTTATAGGATAGCATGCACCATATATTTCGTAGGGATTTTATGGTATATATATAAAGATTATAGTTGCATTGTGAACCTTCTCTAGATTTGTGACAAGTTATGAGACTGTAGAAATAAGTATATGAGATTGAGTTGATGTATGCACATAGACTTGAGAACAAAGACGTAGTGCAATGAAGATCTTGTATTTTGACTTGTTTATTGCAGAGACTATAAATACTAGCCCATGAATTACATGATTGTATTAAAGTGCCAGAGATATGATTGCATAGTAATTTTCCAAGGTATAGAATGTAATGAGGAGGGTATACATGGCTAAAATTGTTGCTTGATTATGTAATTTCACCCTTAACAATGTTGTTGTGCTTGGAAAGCAAAGACAAAGGTTGTTTCTTGTGCTATAGTCAATTGTATATGGCCGAGTGCTTCATATTGGTGAATTTTATATGCTAAGCATGTATTTGTATTGAGTTCATTTGTTATAGAGTGTGGGGTCCAGATTTTGATGCCATCCATTAAGCTCTATAATATTGGTATTTTCATATAGCTTGTTGGGTGTAAAAGTTGGTTTTACTATTCATAATATGGCCATTTTAGCTTCTTTTTAAATTTTAAATATTGTAACATCAAGGGTCAAATCATTATATGAGATAGAAGGGAAATTTTATGAAGTGTAATAAATTGGGAAAATCACGGCATGTGGAAAGTTTGTGAGGGTATAATATGTCTCAACATTTGAAATATTTGTAAGGAATGATAAAGAGAATTTGTAATTGAGCTTCAAAACATGGCTTTTTGTAGTGCAAGGAAAAAAATTATGGTGTGATATAACATGGGAGAGGCAAGTTCTGAAAATACAATGTATCATGGTGAAAGTTGTTTTACATGTGACATGTCACATTCTTGGAAATTTTCAAGTGTCATGATGTATCATAAGAGAAAGAGTTTTCAAGTGGGATATAATGTGAGAGGTAAATATTTTAAAACATTTGATATGCCAAAAAATCCAAAAGTTCTCAAAGCCTTCCCATCTTATGGTGTATCATACCTAAGACAAACTTCTATGCAATATGTCATGATAGAGGGAAGTTTTCCATCATGTGATAAAGGATATTTCAGATTTTTTTAAGATTGTTAAATCGCCAAAAAGAAAGGATCCAAAATATAAGAGGATAGATTTTAAGAGTCTAATGAAGTCTGAAAAAGAGTTACCCAAAACAACTTCGTCGAAATTTTCTATGCACAATTATCAAACCAAAATGAAGTCCATGAAGGATTAGAAATTTGAAAAAATAAATAAGGAGTCCTAGTCCTATTTCTCGTTCATCATCTTGTGGAAAATCTAAATAGTATGAGGAGTTGTTCGTTTCTTAATAGATCTGAAAATCTACACCTAAAATTTAGGAGTAAAATAGGTTTTCACCAAATTAGTAAATTTTCATAATGAAGTGCTAAAATATATAATTGTTTTCGCCATATTTTTAAAATTAAAATTCATTTTACCATTTTTGAATAGATTTTGAATATAGATGCATTCTAAAATTCTTCTTAACTTTGGGAAAGTGTTGTGGCCACCAACAACCCCCCTCTTTGTTTAATATTAGCAATAACACCAAGCAAATAGGGGACCCTTAGTAAAAATTGAAACAAACATCTCTAGGAACATTTTTGTTTTTCCTTAGAATTTTATCGCAACAAAGCAAGGAAACATTTCTTTTATGGGCATAACAAACTACGAAGGAATGATGCGAAATTCATCGCATCGCATTCACCATAAGCCCCCTTAAATAAGAAACTTAAGAAATCTCTGACGGACGATGTGCGACATCGCATATCGTAACATCGCGTAAAGTAGCACACAATGAATAATATCTGCGATCTATGATCTGCGATGATCCGATATTGCGATACCACAATAATATAACACGAATCTGCGATCTGCGATCTGCGATGAGCGCAAATTTTTCTCGGCACAGTATTCAAGCAAAGCTGCCCATTAATCAAAATTAAGCGTGCGCCTTAAAAAAGGAAATTAATGATTGTACGAATGGCTGCTTTTCGTTTTTCGAAGAGTCAGTTCACTTTGAATGTCATAATTATGCACACACAAGATTTGAAGCTTTCATGTCAATCTTTATTTCCATTATCCTTTTTCTTTACGCAAACTATAAAAGAGGAATAACATGAAGCAATTTTGCAGGAAACATCTAAGGAAAAGGGGAAAGCGCTAATGCTCGGAGAACACAGAAGAGATCTCTTCAGAAACGGGTGCCACATACGATAGGACTACAGATTCCAGAGTATCACTCAACAGATGCTAATGACCGATAGGTCATCTGAAGCTTAGAATCAAAGGCGCACAAAAGCAGCATGATTACAATAAGACCTGAAACTTACATGCCAAAAATCCCGGAATGAAGAATGGAGGCAGTTTTCAATCCAGAAAATTGCTCAGAAAGTAAAGTCTTCTGATTCATCAAGTCATTCGCAAAGACATAAACCGAAATAGCAAAAGCAGAACCAGTCAACGGGAGATTCTATAAAATATCTTATAATTTACCAGAAATTGGTGCCAGCTCTTGTTAACTTCTATTTCTATAGCACACGCGAAAGGGGAAGGCAACCAGCCGACTCTTCCCAGTCGAATGTTGCATGCTTACGGCACTAAGGAGCAAATACAGAAATAGTTCAGAGTCAGATTTAATTTTTAGAAATAGTTTGCTTTATCAGAAGGACAGTCATTTGAAAACCGGATCCTAAAATTATGTAATCAAGCTAGTTAGCTAGCAGTATTTAAACCCTTTTCAGGCATTTAGAGAAGGGTCTGGAGATTTGTCAAAAACTCGTCCTCAGAACATGCACTTTTGCACCCTCGGAGGTGGTTTTGATGAATGGATGGATCAAGGTTTATTAATGTTTGCATTTGATATCTGCTATTGATGTTGCACTTCTGTACTCTTAGTAGATGTTAGAGCAAGGAGAGATAAATTATTGTTGCTGGAAGCTTATGAGTGGAATCAGTCACGGTACTTTTATCTCTTGGCAATTTCTGCTCATATTCTTTAAGTGATTTACAGTTTCAGTTGTCTATATGTTATTGCATGAATGTATGGGTTATCATTTGGCACTTATGTACGGTGGAGTCATATTGTTTATGTTTGACATATGAATGGCTTATTATGTGATATGTTGTTCACAACTGTTTTGCCTAACTTCTTATGCAAAGTGGTTTGTCTTTAATGATTTCTATTCTTGTAATAGCTAAATGATCTTTATTACCAGTTATTGTTCGAAATATTTTTAGATTGCATAATAGAAGATATACACCCCGGGTTAGTGTAGATTAGATGTGTTGTTTCTCATTAGATTACAATAGCGTAGAATTAGTTTAAAGAATCTGAATTAGATTAGCTTTATATTTCTCTTAGATCAACATAGTTCAACTCTACACACACACACACACCCAAGGTCATGAAACTGGTCCCGTTATCCCCAGTCGGACCCGCTATACCAAACGGATAAGGAGCTGCCAACCAAGGTCCAAACCGGGTGGGTATCCCCCTTGTTGTCGACCCGATTTTCGGGGATTCAACATATTTGGCACTAGAAGGAGGGCCCGAACTATGAATGGCACCTAAATCAAAATGTAAATACCATTCTGAGAGTAAATCACCCTCATCAACTCCCCTGACTTCCTCACTACATTTAAATTCAGAATCAGAAGTCGGTCAAATATTAACCGCTGCTACATACCCTAATATTTCATACCAATCCACCATTGAACCCCCCGAAGTTCAAACCCTTATTCAAAAACTCCAGGGATTTTCTATTTGTACACTGGGGTCTGATAAATCTCAAAGCAGCGTGACTTCACAATACAATCCTGCTCATCCCCTGACCAGGTTAAAGAGCGGAAAGTTTGACATCTAGCCAACTGAATTCCCTCTTCCCACCAGGAAAAGAGAAAGGAAAGCATCACTGCACTTTGACAGTGAGACTCTTTCATCTACGTCATCCATCTCAACCCCCTCACCGCGAAGTCAACCGCCCACATCTTCATTCCAAATCACTCATCCACCTTCCACAACCCCTCTTCCACAATCATCCAAGATCATAATATCTCCATCTTCTCATCCTCAAGGATCATCCCCTACACTTGCAATTACCAGCAGCTCAAAAATGGCCCAATCTCCATGGAACAACCCTGGAGTGGTTTTAATGCCTCCACCCCTAAGCCAAATACCAGCCCATCCTGAGAAATGGCTACCCAAGTTCAACCCAGAAGCAGGCATGCTAGCTGAAGAGCACATTAAAAATTTCATGCTCTCTGTCAATCTCAACGGAGTTACCAACGAAGATGTTGTTGTCCGGATTTTTCCATATATAATGCAAGAAACAGCCGGGTCATGGTACTTTTCATTACCTTCCGGGTCTATAACGAGTTGGGACATCTTTCAAAATCAATTCCTCACCAAATTTGGTGATGACGGATCAACGGCAACATTAATCAGTGACTTATCCAATCTTAAAGCCGAAGCTAGAGAACCCATCAAAGATTTCAATTTACAATTCAATAAGATCCTCAACAAAATCCCTGCTGCTTCCCAACCTAGCGAAGAAGTACGATGTGAATCGTATATCACAGCCTTACCATCAAACTTAGCAGTCTTCGTAGATAGGGCGAATAAAACAACTTTAGTTGAAAACCTCACAGAGGCAATAACAGTAGAGAAACGCGTTATAGCCTTGGAAAAAAGATCTGCGATCAAAGAACGCAAATCTAAAAAGATCACCTTCAAGGAAGACCCCAAAAAGAAACAAACAAAAGATCCTTTCGATTTAGAAGGGTTGCAGAAGGTATTAAAGACCATTTCCAATGAGATGATTGACATAAAAAAACAAGTGGCAGAAACTTCTTCGAAAAAGCCCTACAGAACTTTTAAAAGAGGCCCTTCAATGGATGCAAAACCACCCAATGCTATCTCAAATGTCGAATCCGAAGAAGAGGAAGAAGAAGAGAGAACCACTGAAGGACAGACTGATGATGAAGAAGTTGTGGAACTACAAGGAATGTGGGATTTCATCCTCCCATAAGAAGAAGATCAAGAAACATTTCCGGTTAGCACACGAAGCAAAAACCAACTTGATCCTCCCCAAACTACCCCTAAGTAGAAGGGCGCGAGCCCTACAGTAAAAGAAAAAGTCGCAACAAAGAAAACAACTGCTAAGGTGACTCAATCTAGCCCAGTCCAACCAGATCAAACACCTCCATCAAGAACACTAATAGTGTCAGATGAAATGGACTACAATATTATCGATGACATGAAAAAGACTAGGGCTAATATCACTCTTTATGAATTGAGCAAATTGAAACATCAATAGAAAATAATGATGAAAGAATTACACGCCGTACCTACTACATCTTTGCCTACAGTTGTAGCTACGCACAACATGGGAAGACCCTCAATCAACATGGCCAATAAGATCGATCCAAATGACATCGCCTTGATTGGAGGAAGATCAAGATCTCACACTCCCCCCTTTTTGCTCACTTATGAAATCTTCAATAAAAACGTGCACAATTGTTTGGTAGATTCTGGAGCTTCAACAAATATTTTACCCAGATCAATATGTGCCAAGTTAAAGGTTCAACCACAAAAATCCGCAGTGCACATAGTTCAGCTTGATCGGTCTCAAGTCGAAGTGATTGGTGAACTTAATCAAGTCACCATAAGATTGTCGTCTAACCCCAAGGTATGTCAGGTTATCGACATTCTAGTAGATGATATCCCTGAATTCTACGGCCTAATTCTTAGCAGGGATTGGTTCGAAAAAATCCATGGATACTTTTCAACTGACTGGTTGCACATGTGGTTACCATACAATGGTAAACCAAATAAAATAAAGGTTGAACGAGAGTTACACCAGAAATATATAGTAACAGAATTGGAGGGAGAAAATGAAGCAATAGCATATAACAGTAGCATCATAAGCAATTACTCGGTAGATTCTTTCCTCGGCAATTTCAATGCTCATACATCACCTTACTTAGAAAATTCAGTTGTGTCCCAAGTCGAAAATTTTTCCCAAACTGATAATTCAAAGTGAATTAATTTTGTAGAAGAACCTATAAATACATCCTTGTTTTGGAAACTATATTTTGATGGCTCTAAATCTAACGAAGGAGCAGGAGCAGGATGCGTTCTGATTAGTCCAGAAGGGAACAAGACAATGCTTACGTGTAGACTTGAATTTGATTGCACAAACAATACAGCAGAATATGAGGCCTTAGTGAAGGGCCTATACAAAGCAATCGAGTTGAACGTCAAGTACCTTCAAGTCTTTGGAGACTCTGAGATTGTGGTCAAATGGGTACGTAACACCATACATTGCCTATCAAGTCATCTGAAACACTATCAATCTCTAGTACAGGATCTGACTGAGCATTTCATAGAATTCAATATTTTCTCAATCCCAAGAATTCAAAATGCAAGCGCAGACCTTTTAGCCAACGTAGCCTCTAGACTCATTCCCTCCGAAGATTTTAGTCCAGATAGATTCTCGATAGAATTAATCTTCAGACCGTCCATCCCTGACAACATTACAAACTGGAGAGTATTCAATGACGATCCTGATATTGTGAATTTCTTCACCTTGGAAGGATCCTACTCCAGTCAAATAATTGACGAAGACCATCACGATCGACAAATACAACAAAATAGCGTTGACAATGCTATACCTAAATCAGTGGTTAAGTTGGAAGACTTATACGATTTGAAAAGTTAGTTTAAAAGGTCTACTAATTCTAAGCTCTACAATTCAATTCTGAACTATGAATTAGTAAACCTAGGAACCGATGATAAACCACAAAACGTTAATCTAGGCCACGGCCTAGCCCCTGAAGAAAAACTAGCGTACATTCATCTTTTGAGACAATACAAAAATGTTTTCACCTGGAATTACGATGAGTTGAAGACATACGAAACTTCCATTATCCAACATACTATCCCTATGATTGACAATGAAAAACCTGTCCAGCAGAAACTCAGAAAAATCCACCCCAATCTAGAAGACCAAATAAAGACTGAGCTGAATAAGATATTAAAGGCCAGGATAATTTCCCCGTTAGACATTCCAAATGGGTCTCTAATATGGTACCCGTTAGAAAGAAAAGCGGAGATATTAGAATCTGCATCGATTTTAGAAATCTCAACAAAGCCTATCAAAAAGACAATTTTCCCCTCCCTCCAATGGAGCAAATATTACAGGCAGTAGCAGGCTCAAAACTAATGTCTTTTTTGGATGGATTTTCAGGATACAACCAAGTGCTAGTACATCCCGATGATCAGTTAAAAACCACGTTCCGAACCAAATGGGGCACATACGCATATCGAAAGATGACATTTGGTTTGATCAATGTCGGCGCTACGTTTCAAAGAGCTATGGACATCGCATTCAAGGGTTTATAGTCAATAAAGCCGTAGTGATTTATTTGGATGATATAACAGTGTACTCCAAGAAGCGAAGCGACCATCTCAGAGACTTGAAACAAATCTTTCAACGATGTTTAAGGTATGGAATTTCACTTAACCCAAAGAAATCTTTTTTCACATTAAGTGAAGGAAAACTTCTAGGATTCATAGTATCAAAATCTCGTATTCACATTGAACCTGATAGAATCAAAGAAATTTCCGAAATATCCCTACCTCACAATAAAAAGGCCATGCAATCTTTCCTTGGTCAAATCAATTTTGTGAAGAGATTTGTCCCAGATTTTTCAAGAATTGTTTCTCCTTTGCAAACCATGATAAAAAAGAATTCAAATTTCGAATGGGGTTTAGATGAGAATGAAGCATTCAACCTGATCAAACAAGCTATCATTAATGCTCCATCTTTAGCAACCCCAAATTTTTCAGAATCTTTTATCTTATACACATTCGCCTAAGAAAAATCATATGCCGCGATTCTAACTCAAGAAAATCAAGAGAAAGAGGAAGCTCCAATCGCATTTTTTAGCTCTAATTTACAGGGTGCTGAACTCAACTATTCAGACGTAGAGAAACAGGCATATGTTGTTTTCAAAGCGATCAAATATTTCAGACCTTTCTTACTTAAAACCCATACCAAGGTCATAGTACTGTTTCCAGCGGTAAGAAATCTCTTAATACAGAAAGATGTGGGTGAAAAAAGAGCAAATTGGATCACTGCTTTACAAGAATACGACCTTCAAATCAAACCAACAAGCATTGTGAGAGGTCAAGGCTTCTGCAAAATGTTGGCTGGAGCATCGCAGATTCCGGAAAGTTCATCTGAGGAAGTACAAACGTATGAGGTAAGCCTAAACGATATAGAATCATTATACGCTGACACCATTTATTATCTCAAAAACGGGTATGCTCCAGCACACCTGGATCACACCAAGAAAAGAGCCCTGAGATTAAAAGCTAAACAATATTAGCTCATAAATGATGTTCTGTTTAAAAGGAATTATGATTCTGTGCTTCTTAGGTGTCTTGAGAAAACTGAAGCCGAAAAGGTTTTGCAGGAACTCCATGATGGGCCTGCAAGCGGACACTATGCTGGAGATGCTACCGCACATAAGATCTTGCATGCGGGGTATTATTGGCCCACACTGTTCAAAGACTCACACAGTTACGTGAGGAAATGCCAAGTTTGCCAAACTACAGCAGGAAGACAAAGGAAACCGTCCATGCCTCTACAACTGGTAAATATTGATCAACCGTTCAGTCAATGGGGCTTGGACATAATAGGTGAGATCATTCCTCACTCTTCTAAGCAGCATAGGTACATCCTCACAACAACTGATTATTTTACTAAATGGGTAGAAGCGGTACCTCTCAAGACAGCTAATTCTGAAAACATCATTGAATTCATAGATCAATTTATAATCACTAGATTTGGATTTCCGACGGCTTTAATATTTTATAATGCTTCTTACTTTTCTGGGAATGCAATGACTGATTTTGCACTTAAAAGAGGGTTCAAACTGAAATATTTGGCAAACTACTATCCGCAAGGAAATGGATTGGCTGAGTCAACAAATAAGAACTTAATCAGGATTATTAAAAGAACAGTTGACCAGAACCAGAAGAATTGGCACAAAACCTTGGTAAATGCTTTATGGGCAGATAGGATAACGAAGAAAGCTTCAATAGGCACTTCTCCCTTTAACTTAGTTTATGGGAGGGAAGTAGTTCTTCCAACACAGTTAATGATTCCCTCCTTGTCTTTAGTACAATACATCAATGAGGTATCTACTTCCTCCTTACAATTAAGACAGATGGAAATAATTAAATTGGAAGAACAATGAGAACAAGCTAAGAAAACCCATGCTCAT
>APFE031757767.1:78935-102711 GCA_000404065.3 Pinus taeda
ATTGCTCAAATCATTGTATTTTAGGACTTTTTACATGGTTTTCTAATTATGCTAATGACTGTGTTTGGTTTAGAATTTTGGTTCAAGGTGCTGCTTTCCACAGCTCATACAGGGTTTTCTGTAGCTGATCCCGGTTTCCGCAGCCAATCCCGGATCCCGCAGCAGTTTTATTAAATGTTATGTTCCAGGTGTCCTCCGGGAAGAAGAGCCACATGGGCAAGTTCGTGGAACCAAAGACATGGTGTGTGTCCCTCCAGATCATCCAAACCAGTCATCCAAGCCCGTGGTCAATGAGGAGATAACTTCGGTCAACGGAGGTCATTGGCGGTGGCACGGCTCTATGTGTTCTGTTTTAGAGCACGTGAAGAACAGGTGGCATCGTCCTCAGTTATGAAAGTAGTGGGAAACATAATCCAACAGCGGATTGAATGCCCACAATGACCGTTGCCCAAATCCGAGGATGTAGCAAGACTACGTGTTTTTATTCAGCTGTTCGAATTACTTAGATTTCGTTAAGTTAGTTCGCCTTCTTCAGTTATAAATAAAGCATCTTTGAATGCTGGACAAGTTAGTTGTTAGCTGCTATTATATGCTTTTGAACTCCCACTGTATTTTCTATTTTCATGCATAATATATGAGAAGACTGTTATTCCATTTACGCGTGTGATTGATCTTTGAAACGGCTGGAGTGGGCAGAGGGCCCCTGTTTACTAAAGGCTTGTACAGTTCTTTTAATTTCCTGAATTTCGTTTTCTGATTTTATGTATATACTGCCTTTGATTGTTGAGTTTTGATAGCTGTACATACATTTCAGATTCTACTTGTTTACATTTCTGTACTTTTTCATGACTGATCAGTGTGTTATGCAGTTTTCTTAGAAGTGCCCGGGACAGTTTCTTTCTTTTCTTTTTCATAACTAGTGACACTTGTGATCATCTTGTCTATGTTGCTGACCTTATTTGTTTTGTAGCCTTTATTTCCTCATTATCACTTAGTCAATCTGCATATTTGCTTTCTGTTTGTAGACGTCAAGTTGTTTATCTATTGATGGTCTCTTCTTCATAACTTAATATCTTTATTGAGGACCAAAATATCACATTAGCGCAACTTGATTTAGTTATTCAAAGAGCTTACAATTGCTTGACTTGTTTTTAATTGTTTATCACATGATATATTCAGTTAAAAGGCAAAAGGTTAAGAAGAAGTTAAAGTATTTGTGACTAGTCTTTATTTTAGATAGATTTACTTTAGTTTCACATTGCTTAGTTGTTATTTGACATAGATTTCATTTTCATTTCCTTGCAGCAGCATAGATACTGGGCCAATGTCATTAGTCTTTTATTTAATGTCTTTATTTTCTTTTAAGAATTGACTTCATTTCAAGCTTTCTTATTGAATACTTTTAATTTGTAAAAATCACATCACAATTTCACACACTTCACTCACTTTATTTCATTTCCATCACATCACATTAGGAGAGATATACTTGAAAACAAACTTAAAAAGGTAAAAAAATACAAAAGCTTAAGAAATAGTTGCCTAAGTACATACAGTACACCTCACTTCATCAGCTTACGAGCCCCGGGTTGACATTTAAAAGTTGCAATTTAGACATCACTAAATTTACCAAACACTAACTTGAGAATAACTTTTCCTTGATTGGCACTAGATTAGCTACCAAAGAAGTTTCCCTGCTTGGCTACTAGTGACGCCGAGCTAATGAGATAGAGGGAGAATATTCTAATGATCTGAGGAGTTAAGAATGGCGACCACTTCCTATAATATATATTTCTTGTATACTCAAAGTCCCTGTACTCAATTTAACTCAAAATTGCTCCAATTTCCTTGAGTTAACACACATTAGGCCATAGGACATAGTAACTCACTTTTACTCTTCTCACTAAACAAAATATAATAAAATTTGTAAATAAATGTGATAAAAGACAATTTAATAAGGGGGAGAGTGGCATTGTGACCCATATATTTTACCTATTGATGAACCTCATTACTACTTATTCTAGGTTTTGGTTTGCCAGAAGAATGAAATTAGAATTACTTATAACGACTTAACTCTCTTTCCATCTCCTCGGATTTCAAGGCTGTTGAATTTTTTTAGAATGATGCTAGAATTTCTTACTGAGGCACAATTTCCTTTCAATCTTGTCTCATCCTGACGTTGTTGATTAACTATGGAGTCAAATTAGTCTTCAGGTTTTTATTTGTAGAAAGGGAATAACTGAGGGTGCCTAGATTGACCACTCACTTGGCCAATGGAGAAATCAAATAACACTAGGAATGTGGGAATGACTTAGCTCAATTTTGATTTCTCAACGTTGAATATCCCTTAGTTCTCCCTTATCCTTTTGGAAACCTTCGACACCCACATTTATTCCACCATATTATTGCTCTATTTTGCGCCTTCAAAGCACACAATTACACTTATATAGGATTATAAGTAGGAAAAGAGTGGCTGGAAAATTGTTTCTCTATATTGGGCTTATCACTACAACCCTAGCTCCAACATATTATCTAATTAACGCTTTCTAACAACAACCGCCTAGTGTTAAATTGGCATAAGAGTGCAAGTCCTGGGTGGGTGACTTCTTGTCAACACCACTCTACATAGCGATCAATCTCCATTTTGATATTTATCAACAAACTGAAACCCAAAAATAAGAAACGAGAACCATAAACAAACCTCCTCTCTTGGAATTTTGCAATAGATGGGAGGAATTCAATGGCACAAGTGTTTTAAGAATTCGAAGTCGCAGTAGAATTTCCATACTAAACATTCTTCTCACTTTTATCTCATGATATTCAACACATACCTATAATTATTGAGTAGAAACCACCTATTGAAATTCTTGTGTAGTGAATGTAATCAATTCAATAAATCATGAAATAGTTCCCATTCCCATTCCGAGGAGTGCAGTGTCCCTCTTGAGACTAGGGGAGGTATAACAAATAAAAATTCTAATAAAAGCAAGTCGATTTGGAGGAACATGATAAGTGGTATCAGAGCCTAGGATTAACCTTCGGGCCTAACGAGCATTATTGTATGATGGAGTGCCAATAAAACTTTTGAAATATTTTTCATCACTTGGTTGACAACGTGCATGCAAAATTTTACTATGAATGAAACATGAAGATTCCTTCTATCAATAATTTTTTCTTTTGTATACTTAAGAAACCTTATTATGAAGAGGAAGCTCTTCTTGTGAAATTAAGTTTTTTATAAAAATAATGAATACATCCCTATGATGTGTGTGTATTAAGAGTTTAGGTTCTCTCACTACCAATCAAGGATTATACCTTACTGTCAAGTAATACATGATAACCGGTAGTGTTCTTGGAGTCGTGAAGGCTTTTAAATTATCTCCTTTTAATGGACTCACTTCATGGGTTCTGGTTAATCTTTCTTGAGACAACCTTTTTGGCCTATGGCCTATATGGAGATTTTATGGCTTATGTCATATTCCATAGCATGGTTTTCGAAAGGATTATAATAATGGCCATTGTTTTCTAGATTCTTAATGTAAAGCGTGGTTTGAATTATTGTGAGTGAGACAAAAATGATGCATATGAATAGAAATGTTAGTTTATGAACCTTTCATAGCCATATGGAATATAAACTGACACATGCATATTAAATCCATAACTATTAAGTAATTAGAGAAATAGAATAAAATTGAGCTGTGAACCTCTTGGTACTTAATAGATGGGAAGTTTAGGTGAATCCATGCTAGTGTGTAATTGGCTCTCTTTGATGTTGATAGGAGCATTGCATGAAGACACACATGAAGTAAATGTATATCTCTCTTCACTTGAACTATAGAGAACATTGTTTCTCTTGACCTAATCACTAGTGTAATGAAAATGGAAGGAACGAATGAGCATTTTCATGCTAGATAATTGTGGTCTCGCTGCTAGTTTATTCACAAATATGTAGCAAAACAACACTGTGTCCCTGTTCTAGTGGTGTTCTGAGGTAAATATCGATTAGACATAGCAATTGCAACTATAGATTTCCTAGTGAAGGAGGGTTCCATGTAAATACTACAATATATAAATTTTCTTTTTTACGACTCATGAGGAGTGTCTATAAAAGAAGAAACCTCGACCTTTTTCAGTCTTGTCTTCTCTTTTATTAGACAACATTTTTTCACATCAGTTTCTTCTTATCAAGGTAGCTTTACATCTAGGGTTTGAGCCACAACAATAAATGTTTTGTCCTTTTTAAACTTTAGTAAATGCATGCGTAGTTCAAGAATAAAAAAATATTTTCATATTTCAATATATTCCAATGGGACTTATCCTCAATATGTCAAATATAGAAGGAAGGACATGATGGAGTTAAATTATAAAGGCTCGACCATTGTATACAAAAATCTAATTTTATCGAGCTTCCTGAATCTTTATCAAAACAATCTGGTCAACAAAATAGCTTCAGGTTTGGAGCATGCCTACATGCTCCATCCTCTAGCTTAAACAATAAGTGACTTCTATATTTGGAGTCTTGCAAGTATTGATCTTGGAGCTAGTAACCAGAAGCATTGGATCTGAAGCTTCTTGTTTGCTTTGAGGAGAATAGGAGCACGGTTCTGAAGGTAAAAAAAAATCCTTTGCACAAGTGCCCTGCCATCAATAGGCCATGATTGAGGAGGGTGATAGAGATGAAGGAGGATGACAATCCCCAACACAAGGCCACGAAAACTACAAAAAGGGAAATTTTTTTCCTTGTTATTATGAGAAACCCATTACTTTCATGATGGTTAATACGATTGAAATAGACTTCAAAGAAACTTTGTACATGCTACCACTCTATAGTTTCTAAGTTTCTTTGGCCTTGTTATGGGTTTTCAATGTGGAAACAAGCCAATGAGAAATGGAGAGTCCAGTCATGGTGAATATTCATTTTGACAAATTTAGGTTTACTTGGGGAATTAGACATTTCTCTAGAGGTAAGAAAAAAAAACTATTAGATGTGGAAGATTTTGCAACATTACCAAGTGGTTGGAGTGTGTATGCCAATTTCACCATGGTTGTTGTTAGTCATATCTAGCCTAAACTCCCATGTAAGAGAGTGATTGGGGCCTGAAATCATTATGCATTTATGTGATGTTCATGATCCCACAAAAGAATATTTAGGATTCTAAGTCAGTTACCACACATAGGGCAACCTATTCAGACCTCAATATCTGAGGCTCTGGTACCATCTGGCTCAAAGTCGTTTTAGTTTAAGGCTCCACATAAAGGGAGTACTTGTGAAGTTCTTTAGATTATTTATCCATGAAACAAAAGGTCAAGAATGATAACATTGAATATGATATCTCGAATCGGTTTTAGATCTTGATTACGGGTGAGTAATTTCTCAGTAAAAACTCTTTGAAGGTTAATTAGGTACCCAATCATCTAGGATTAGCCACCATAATTGTTGCAAGGGAGAATACCAAAATTCTAAATCACAAAGCGCCTTGCAACAGAGGGAATTAAACCCAGTTGCATGGAAGTTGTTAGATCAATCGTTGGAAGGTAGATGAATCCAACTACTAAGCCATGGAAGAGAAGGATCATGTATGAAAAAGGAATAAGCAAATAGAGAGGGAGACTTTCATCGACCCTAAGCATAAAACTGTGACGTTGTTTTAATAACTATTTGGCACAATGATAGAAGCCCTGCTTTTGCAATAGGGATGATAGGTTCATCCATAGTGTGACTAGTTGGATTCATCCCATGCAACCACTATTTGAAACTGCCAAGAAGAATCCTTGTGCAAAAACGAAAGGCAGCGTTTGCGCGCAAGAAAGCTAAGGTAATTGGGACTGATAAGGGTTGGTGTTCAAAAAGAAAGTTACTACCATTGGATTAATTTGGAAGAAAAACCATGTTCATTGAGCGCAACCCAATAGTGCACCCATCTCTACTCATGTGAATCACAGGTGGGAGAGGGGAAGTGGTAGAATAATAAGCAAAACATAACCACCCAGGTGTGCCATCCTTAAAGGTTAACAAATGAACGCATCGCACCAGGGTATAGGTTCAACATTTACCTCAACCACACCCAACAATCCATCCATTGTTCGATCCAACCCTAAGAAAATGGACGGTGTACCTTTTGATAGTTGGAAGCTTAAAAAATGATGTATATTTATCAGAAGGTTTCCATAATCTTCCAGTAGTGGGTTTAACTACAGGTTTAGTGGAAACATGAATACATTGGTTCCAAATTTCAAATGGAAGTAGACCATCAATTATATCAACATAATATATACATTACTAATCGTGGGTCCTTAAAAATATATAAATTGGATTATTTACAACTACCGAGAAATTCATAACAGGTGCCACAGCATTAACAATGTTGATCCAACATCAATGATATAAGTGTTATATATTATATATAATATATATATAATATTATATATATATATTATATATATATAGTACCAAGGGGATAGCCCAAAATTCAATGGAGTGATTGGAAATAATATGATATCGTACTCTAATGGGTGAAGGTCCTTCACATATATGGTAGATATTGTGGTAGATGAATTAACAAAAAATAAAATAAAATTTGGACAATTACCTAAAATTCATGTCATGAATGTTGCAACTATATCTAGAAATTATGGAAAAAAAATTGTGAGGAAGTTATCCACGTGAAATTTAATTATGTAAAGGATGTATAAAAAAGAAAAGTGTATGCAAACAAATAATTAATGCTAGTGTGGATTATTTAACAATCAAGATGCAGAATAGGGAAAGAGGTAGTTCAGAATATGCTTACAAACAACATAAAAAAGATGTAGAGGAAGAGAAATATAATCAAGTAACAAGGAAATGGATATGTAAAATTAAATGAATTTTGTAATATCATGCATAGAACCAAACCCAATAGACATGACATGGGACAAGCATAGGTGGATACCACCTACTGATCCTTATTGCCTCATCCACATAGGCCTAATGAACCAATTCATTATAGGTGTACAGAGGAACCGGAGAGCTTTGACATTGGTATAGGTCCTCAATAATATGAAATTAGTAAACTTTAGGACCAGAGTACAAGCATGGTATTATTTATAGAAAGATGAAATTGCTAGCTAGTTGGCCAAAAATTTCAAAGGTCTAAAGAATATATTATGGGGAACATTTAATAATTTTGTGATCCATAGTGTGACACTAATGAGAGGTTAAAGTTATAACTCTTGCATAGTCAAATAAGAGTAAAGTATTATGATGGCCATATGCATTAATAAAATAGTGTGGTTCAAGCCAATACCTGAATAAGATTAAACATAATTATAAAGACATTAATTATGATGGAAATTGAGGTACTCCTTAACTATCTATATTGGTAATACTTCCAATGATTTTTGGAAATGAATGGTAATACATAACAAACCGATCACATTATACTTGTTACAGTAAAATAAATACATTGAAATAATAAATGTATATTGGGAACATATATATCAAGTTAACGATCCCAAACTAAAATGATATAGACAATTCGGTGAGTAGTAATTCCTTGATCCAAGTAGTATGAAGGGAAGAGATGAGGATTCCTACTTTGAACTTTGTAAGAGATTACACCTATTCACTAAAGGTAGTTGTGAATAAATGATTAAAAGGAACCTTTGGTGTTGACTTCATGTTATGTTAATGATACTAACATTGTTTGAAAACATGTGGATAATATAACTAGTGTAGAAAAACTGCAAGAAGAAAGTGTTCGACATGAATACAAATGTATTGGAAGAACATGCCTTTCTTCCTACTATTTAAATGCAATGGAATTGAAAATGAGGAATCATGGTTAAATTGCGGGCAACATTAAACTCGTAGCTACTCAAATCATAGTGTCATTATATTAAAGTTATGGTGTTTTATTATTTAACTAGTACTTAGGAGAAGGCATCTGATGTCTATCAAACAACTCATTTACAGGTAGCGCTTGAAGGGGACTTGCTGGTAGAACTCCTTTGTAGAGTTGATGGGAGGAGATCTTATTCAGGTCGAAATGCAATGGAAATGTGTGATTCCAAAGACGGTTACCTAAGAATGAGAAATTAAATTGTAAGATGCAGAAATTACATGAGAATGCATTGAGAACGGTTTGAATTTAAGGGGGGAGAAATGTTATACCCCTCAGTTGATATCATGTTAGGAAAAGTTGATACTGATTTATAGAAAAAAAAAACTAGGAGTGAGGGTAAAATCGTGAGTAAATATTTTATTACCAAATAAATAAAGCAAATTTAAATTCTTGGAAATGAGACACCTAGAGATGAGACTCTTGCCAAATCAAATCCCATTGATGAATGAGAATGAATAATTCTTTCATGATAAGAATTCTAGACCAAATTCTAGATAAGATTAATGGATGGGAGATAAATATCCATTACACTATTTAGCTGGAGAAAGATGCTAAACTTGGAAAAAAAGAAAACATCGCGAGAGAGAAAGTCGAGCTTTTATGGAGAAAACCTAGGCAAGTGGATGAAAAGATCCACAAAAGAATGACACTGCTAAAGGAAACTTTATCATGAAAGAAGGGAATTAAATACCCATTAAAGAGATCAACAAGGGGTTGGTGATACATGGGATAGTACTGTGAGCTCAAGGGTGCACTCGAGGAAGTCAGTTCTAAGTTGTGTAGTTGTGTTTGATTTTCCAAGTAACACTCTATCAACCAATATCACTTGAATCAATCAATTGCATGGGATGTTTTTGAATCATTTAACTCCTTATGTCTATGTTGTTCTTATTTAGCATACAAATAGATATATAAGTCATTTTATTAATTATAAGATGATTTGATACATGTAGATGTGGCCACTTCTGATCATAAATGTAGGAAAAGTTATTATAAGCAGTTAAATCATAGCATGTTGTTATTAATATTATAAATTACAATTTTACTAGAAGATTTTTGGATCTTTGAACCGAGTGTACCCGTTAATTTTCTTTTGGTTTTACATAATCACTTTTATGTTTAGATTTTTTTGATTTGAAACGTTTGTTTCTTAAATTCTCAAAACATTACACAGAAAACCACGCTTATAAGGATAGGCACGAAAACAAGCCTTTGAGCACATGCTGGTATGGCAAGGTTCAAAAAATAGGTGAAAATTAGCAGGGTCTGATTCTCGTTTCCTATATCAAGCTTGTGGGCAGTCTTGATTTCAACTAGCGGTACTATTAAAGTAATGAAATAATCTCTACAATCGAATGCAGGACATGGTGTGAGTAAAGACAAAATATATTAAACCATTAGCTGTTTCATGGTGATAAAGTATGTGTTGTGATGATATCAAAAGTAATTTAGATGGTCTGACTATAAGAATTAGCAAGTCGAGTTTCTCTATAAGCTTGTTTTTCTTTGGAAGTGTATTACTTTAATATGAACAACCACTATGTGTGGAAAATAAGGATGTAATTGTGCATTACGAATTGACCTTGTTTCGGGTCTCAATTTAAGTTGGTAGAGTGCAGTTCACCTCAAAATATTTCGAGTGTTTCAGGTATGAAAACAGAAAGAGAAGGAAAGGCTATGTCCTTCAAGGAATCGCTCATTAAGAGAATATACTTTTTCAATAGCTGGAAAGATTCGACAAATCAACAAATTCAAGGTTTAACCTTAGTGTCTGTCCAAAGGGTCTATCCCATCTGAAAATATCTACCATAGAAATATTCAAAAATTTAAAATAAGATAAGGTTTAATCTTGTTGCGTGAAGGAACTGCCTTATTCAAGAATCTTGGTTGAATTAAAGATAATAAGCAATGAGTCTGAATTTGCATGTGTTTATACAGAACTCTATCAGAGAGATTTTGAATTCTGATATGAGACCTTCAATCAAGAACGATGTAGATTTATACAAGCCAGGCTTGCATAATTCTGTGTTCGGGGATTTAAACACATATCAGCGCTTCACTGGTCCCAAGGATGGTGGTCATGCAAAACCGTATAGGAAAGTGGTGATTGGATTTTTTTTTTTGAGGCTCAACTTCTTCATCACCATACCAACCATTAATGAAATACTTAAGGAAAATTTTGTTCTAAATGCTAAGATTTGATTTTGCTTTTTCTTTGGCACCATAATGTTTGCAAAGAGAGATAATAATTTCAATGATGATAACATCACTGTAAATGTGCCTTGACGAGTCTGTTCATTTGGGCGTCTGTTCAACTCGTATTCGCGTGAACTAGTACTCCCAAATGTTATACTTATTTAAGTTGTTATTTGCTAGAAGAATGAAATTAGAATTACTTACAACAGCTTAACTCTTTTTCCATCTCCTAGCATTTCGAGGTTGCTGATGTTTTTTTAGAATGAAGCTGGAATTTCTTACTAAGAGACGATTCCCTTTTAATCTCGTCTCATTCAAAAGCTGTTTATTAATCGTGGAGTCAAATTAGTCTTTAGGATTTTATTGGTAGAGAGGGAATAACCGAGAGTACCCAGATCGACCAGTCACTTGGCCAACGGGGAAGTGGAATCACACTGGGAATGTGGGAATCGCAATTGGAATGACACAGCTCAATTTCGACCTCTCGATGTTCAATAATATCCCCTAGTTGTCCCTTCTCCTTTTGGAAACCTTTAACACCCACGTTAAGTCCACCGTGTTATTTCTCTATTTTTCACCTTCAAAGCACACACTTGTGCTTATATAGGATTATAAGTAGGACAAGAGTGGTTGGAAAATTGTTTCTCTGTGTTGGGCTTATCACTACAACCCTAGCTCCAACATATTATATAACTAAAAATTTCTGGCAGCAACCCTCTAATGTTCAATTAGCATATGAGTGCGAGTCCTCGGTGGATGACTTCTTGTAAACACCACTCTGCATAACGATCAATCTCCTTTGTGATATGTGTCAACAAATTGAAACCCAAAAACAAAATAATAATTGTAACCCTCCTCCCTACTTTCCTAGAGAGTAAACCAGAAACTCTCATTTCCAAAAATAAACCTCCTCTCTTGGACATTTGCCATAGATGGGAGGAATTCAATGGAACAAGGGTTTTGAGAATTTGAAGTCGCAATAGAATTTCCATATTGAACTTTCTTCTCACTTTCATCTCTTGATATTCAACACATACCTATAGTTATTCAATAGAAACCACATGCTGAAATACTTATGCAATGAAAGTGAATTCAATAAATTGAGGAATAATTCTCCTTCACCTTATTTATCATATATCCATTCCATAGATCATAGAGAAGCATTAGTAGCCAATGGTGCTTCATCTCATTTTCAAGGGTTGTAATATAATAACAATTTTGTAAGGAAAGTTCATTCATGGCTTGGGAAATCAACTAAAAGACATGGAGAATTCAAAAAGCTAATGGAATAATTTCAAATCACTAAGTTGTTGGTCCTGCAAATTCACCAAATTAGGTGGCTCTCTAGAGCCAAGGTCAAGGAAAGACTTTTTAAACTCGTGCCTTTTTTGTTAAAGGAATGTGAGTTAAAGGAGAAAGAAACATATGAGTTGGCAACATTATTTCAAGTACAATTATGCATCCATCTACTTACAAATGTGCTCATTGAATTAAATAAGTTGACTCAAAATTTGCAAGAGGATAATGTTTATATTACAACTATTGGAACTACATTAGATGTTTCAATCCACATGCCTCACAAATGATTTTTGGGAAGCATTTTTAGGGTGGGTGCAATGCACGTCTCCTATTTTTTAATTAAATCACAAGGATGAACCCTTGAATTTTTAGATAGCATAGATATGCTACATGTACATCCATTGAAGTTCGAGTTTTTTCCAAATATGCAAAGATCGAGGAGACTAGATGATTGCATTGATTGTATTCTTTTGTGAAATTCTTCTGTTATAAAGGTGATTGAATCTTTAGATAGGAGATTCACATATTTACATGTATTTAATGTTGTGTTGACAATGCTAGACCCGTCAACATGAAGGGATCTCCCTAGTATGAAGTCCCAACTAGACCTCACACCGTTTGGTGTAGGAGTCCCATCCAGCACGATGGCCCGATTACCATTATCTTAAAGATCCGCCTCAACTCTTGCTTGTCAACACAAGAGAGTGGTTTACTTTGTCTTTGAGAAGTGAGGTTTGTGTGCTTGGTGAGTGTAAGTGTCACTTGTTTCAATCATTATTTCACTGTCAAGGGAGAGGGTGAGAGTGAGTTTCAGGTCGACTGGGATCAATCCCAACACTTCTAGGAACACACAACACAATTGGACATGCACAACTTCTGAAGGAGCATTCCACATGGATGTGGAGGTCACAACATACAAGGTAAGATAACACGTACATCACTCAACAGATATATTTGAATGAATGCAAGGGTTTTTATAGAAAGCTTCATATGAAAGGTCTATTTGATGTCCGGGAGAGCAGTCTAGATGACCGAGACAACATTAACAACATATTACAACAAATTAAATAGTTCATATGTAGAACATTGGTTAAAGAAACGTGCATTACAAGTGTTAAATATTAGTCTTACAACATATACAATACATGTGAAAATGTTTTGAACTGTTAATCGGCTTCTGAATTAAGCGAAAGTTTCAAGACACAATGTTACACCAAGCATCACTAACCCCGAGTGCGGGGCGTTGGAGCCACTAATTACTCCTCAAAGAAAATATTACAAACTCTCTTAGCTATGTGGAAGGAGCTAAGGTGAAAAGCCTTGTGCATGTACAAATGAGGAGTTATTTATAGCCAAGGGTGAAACTGACCCTTGTGGCTGTTCGACTGCCTTCATGACCATTTGGCTTCCATGACTTTTCTACTTACATGACTCTTTGTTCAACAAGTGAGTCTCTTGGACTTCCATATTACATCACATTGATTGACAACATAGCCCATAGTGGAGGTGTGGACGACATGACTCGACATGACTTGACATGAAAATACTGGTACATTCATGTTGCTGCTAGAGTGGATGTCGAGCTATAGTGTTATTGGGTGATGCATGTCTTCATGGTCCATCATAGGTTCACCTCCGCATGTCAAAGTGCATGGAGTCTTTGATGGTACTTGGTTTTCTTAATGAAGCTTTAGCATAGCATTCCTTGCTTGCATGATGGAAGGCTTGATAGGCTAATTTGTTCACGAAGGTGCATGTTCATCATGTTTTCCTACTTCACCTACGTCGTTCATTGGTGAACCTATCCTTCTGCATGTGCTCCCTTCATTCATCCCATTTTTCGTCTTGCCATGTTTGTTGGTATACCTGTACTTGCAATCACTCATGATGAGATGACATCAAATCCAAAACCTCCTAGCTACCATGGCACATGATCATTTCGGATGTAGGTCACTGGGAGAGAAGGCAAGGTTGTAAAGTGGGATGATGGCTCCCAGTGCTACTTACGAAAACTGCACAACAGTCACTAGGTGATCGAGATGGGCAATCTAAGTCAACAGTGACTGCCTCTGAGGTCTGGCTCGGCTGGGAGGCAAAATTGTGCAAATTTTGGGAGGGACAGCCCAGGCTGTAGGAACGAAATGCACACATGCTCTATGAATTTTTCAAAAGGAATCGGTAGTGAGGGTTGGATAGCCAAATTTACACAAATTTCCAGAGGAACGGGTCAAGCTGCATAAAGGGTCAGTAGGTAGAAATTGCACAGTTTTTGGGAGGAACTTCACGGGAGACTCGCAGCTGAAATTGTGCAATTCCCAGAGGGAACTGGTAGTTGGATGCTGGGGTCAGTCACACCCAAAACTGCACAATTCCCATAGGGAACTGGCAGTTAGTTCCTCAGTCATTGGTAGCAGAAACTGGGTAATTTCTGGAGGGAACTGGTAATCTGCTGCTAGGAGATTTTGGCAAGGAAATTGCATTGAAGCTAGGAAGTCAACTTGTTGATCATCTCTATGCAATTTCTGAGCTAAGCAGACTGCTAAATAGTAGAAGGCCTGCTCATGAAAACTGCGCATTTCTTAGATGAGGTGCTAGTTGACTGTCTGGATGACTGACTGGAAAAACTACATAATTTTTTAAAGGAGAAAAGGATGGGCACTTTGTGTCTATCCGGCCTGTCTACGTAATTTTCTCAGTTAGTTGAGCGAGTGAGGTCAGTGGCCCCTACGTAATTTTTAACGGGAGTTAACCTCAGGGTGACTACAAGGTTCGAATATCCCGGTGGTCAACATGGAAGTTGATTGAACTGCTAATAGGCAGTGCAACTTGAAAAGACTAGCTTGGTGCTTTTGTGTTGTTCTGATTTACCGTCAATCAAGTCGATGGGAGGGTGATGGTCTGACTATTAGAGGGGAGTCTGGTCATTAGCACTTCAGAATCATGTGCAAGAAAACATGAGAAAGGCAAGCCACTTATGTTGTGCATGTGTGCTTGTTGTGTAAGATTCCTCCAAATCATGAGCGATGGGATCATATGGCTTCAGTGGAGGAAGTGAAATATGGGTGTTTGGTTGATCTCCAATCCAAAGCAGATAGTGATGAGGAGCCTTGAGTGTTTCAACAATTTCTTGACCGGAAGTGAAACCAACCTCAAGACAGCGAAGCCCTGACATAACCATCAGCTGGGGCTGAAGTGCCTCAACGACCTGCGGTGTTTCGACTTCATTGACAGATAGATCATCGTTGACCACTGTCTTGGACAGATTCACAACAGTTGAATCAACATTGTGATCAGATGAGAAAGTGGATAGATCACGAAAACCAAGATCAGAAAATTCAAGATGGTTATCGACATCCTCACAATTTGATGAATTGGGCAGAGGGGTAGATGAGAAGCAAAGATGTTCACCCTCCATGTTTTCAAGAAAGGTAAATCAAAAATTGAACATATTTTCCGAAGAAGATGCGTCCTCTCCGCAATATAATGACACACTTACATCCAAGGTGTCCTGTGAATGATCGGAAGTAGAAACATCTAGAAATGAGTTTTCACAGGGGAAATCAATAGCAGCAGAATCACAAAGGATGTCAGGATGAAGCGGATGAGGCATGGCTAGAAGGGATTCATCCTTCACCGTGGATTCTTCTTTAGATTCCCGCACACACTCATCATGAATGATGGTGTAAGTTTGTTGCATAACACCAACTACATCGACAACTTGATCCTTATTCACAACAGGTGAGGAGTCCAGAATGGGAGAACACAAGACAATACAATCTGGAGGATCAACAGAACATGAGGATGGAGGTTGAGGGAAAGAGTCCACGTGACAACCAATAGGCTTGCAAGCCAAATTTATGCAAATCTCAAGAGCAGGTGGGGTGGGAGAGTGTGACAGTTCAACAGAGGCATGTGCATGATGTCCCACATCACTCCACAGTGGTGGAGCTGTTTGATGAGGTGAAGGTGCATAGTCACTTATGACAATGACTATGCTTACCTGTGATTACGTAGCTCCATCACCAAAGTGTGTTGATTAGGGTTTAGATATGTGAAGAAGATTCTCAAATCTTCGATAAAGAAATTCCTAATCAATTTCATCTTCAGGGAATCAGAATGAAACATTACAAAAGCATGTGTAAAACTAATCAACAGTTTCATCGGGTGCTTTTTGTAATTTCAGAATTTCTTGATTAAGTTCTTTCCAGTTAAAGTGATTAAAAGCACGACTTATCCCTTCGAGCAGATGAGCAATAGAATGAATAGATTTTTTGGTAGCATGACACACTAGTGCATGGGGTGCCCCTGAAGCGTGTAGATGAGCAACACATAGCTCATGTATTCTTCAAAGAATCCATGTCTTTCGCATGAGCCTACAACACTAACTGTGTGGCTAACCAAGGTTACGTATCCTCCACCATCAAAAGTTTTATGAGAAAAGTTATCTGAGTGCTTTTCCGAGATGATGAAATCGTTTCCATAAGACATACACTCTAGAAAAGAATCTTGGTAGTTAGTCATGATAGATATGTAGAGATACAAAACAGATGTGAGGACTTAGCTTATCATCTAGCCCTCCTTCTAGTGCCAACATTTTGACGGTGCTAGACCTACCAACATTAGGGGATCTCCCTATTATGATTTCCCAACTAGACCTCACACCATTTGGTGTAGGATTCCCATCTGATATGATGGCCCAGTTGCCGTTATCTTAAGTATTTCCGTCAACTCTTGCTTTTTAGCATAAGAGAGTGGTTTACTTTATCTTCGAGAAGTGAGGTTCATGTGCCTAGTAAGTGTAAGTGTCACTTGTGCCAATGGTTCTTTCACTGTCAAGGGATAGGGGGAGAGTGAGTTCTAGGTCAATTGGGAGTGATCCCAACACTTATAGGAACACACAACACAACAGGACATGCATAGCTTTTGAAGGCATGGTCCACATGGATGCGGCAGTCACAACATACAAGGTAAGATAACACATGCATCACTCAATGGATCAATCCAAATGAGTGCAATGATTATTACAACAAGATTCATGTGAACGTTTTGTCTCATGTCCGGGAGAGCATTCTACATGGTCGAGACAACATTAACAAAATATACAACACATTTCCATTAATAGATTATGCATTACAACAAATGAAACAACTCAAATGTAGATCACAGGTTAAATCAACATGCATTACAAGTGTTAAAGATCAATCTTACAATAGATACAAATACATGTGTGAAAACGTATTGGCCTATTATCAGGCTCCTGAATTAAGCGAACGTTCCAAGACACATCATTACACCATACATCACTAACCCTAAGTGAAGGGCGTTGGAGCCACTACTTACTCCTCAAAGAAAATATTACAAACTCTATTTCTTATGTGGAAGGAGCTGAGGTGAAAAGTATTTTGCATGTACAAGTGAAGGGGTATTTATAGCCAAGGGTGAAACTGACACTTAAGGTTGTTCGACTACCCTCATGACCATTTGGCTTCCATTAATTTTTGACTTACATCACTCTTTGTTCAACAAGTGGGTCTCTTGGACTTCCACGTTACATCACATTGGTTGAGAACATAGCCCATAGTGGAAGTGTGGGTGACATGAATCATGACATGACTCGACATGACTTGACATGACAGTGCTGGTACATTCATGCTGCTGTTGGAGTGCATGTCGAGCCATAGTGCTATTAGGTGATGGATGTCTTCATGGTGTATCATAGCTTCACCTCCACATGGCAAAGCGTGTGGAGTCTTCGATGGTCCTTGGTTCCCTTGATGAAGGTTTAGCATGTTGTTCCTTGCTTGCATGCTGGAAGGTGTGAAAGGCTCATTTGTTTGTGAAGGTGCATGTCCATCTTGTTTGTCTGCTTTGCATGTTTCGTTTTTTGGTGAACCTATCCTTTTGTATGTGCTCCCTTCATTCATCCCATTCACCGTCTTGTCATGTTTGTTGGTGTACCTATTCTTGCAACCAGTCATGATGAGAAGACATCAAATCCAAATCCTCCTAGTCTACCATGGCACATGATCATTTCAAATGCAGATGACGAGGAGAGGTAGAAGGGTTGTGAAGTGGGATGATGGCTCCAAGCACTGCTGACGAAAATTGCACAAGAGTCACTAGGTCATGGATATGGGCACTTGGAGTCAACAGTTACTTCCTACGAGGTGTGCCTCAGTTGCGAGGCAAAATTGTAAATATTTTGGGAGGGATAGTTCAGGCTGAAGGAAGGCAACGGAGGCATGCTTTTTGTAATTTTCAGAACGAACGGGCAGCGGGGGCTGGACAAAAATATTTGCACAATTTTCTAGAGGAACGGGTCGGGTTGCATGAAGGGTCAACAGGCAGAAATTACGTAGTTTTTGGGAGGAACTGTCCGGGAGACTGGAAGCCAAAACTACGCAATTCCCAGAGGGAACTAGTAGTTGGCTCCTGGGGTCACTGGCAGCCAAAACTGCACAATTCCTAGAGGGAACTCGCAGTTGGCTGCTTAGTCACTGGCAGCACAAACTGTGCAATTCCTAGAGGGAACTAGTAGTGTGCTAGTAGGAGCTGCTGGTGGGGAAATTGTACTAAAGCTGGGAAGTTGGCTTGCTGATCGTCTCTGTGCAATTTATGAGCTGAGTGGACTGCTGGACAACAGAAGGCCCACTCATGAAAACTACACAGCTTCTTGGATGAGTAGACGGTTAACTATCCAGATGATTGACTAGCAAAACTGTGCAATTTTTTGAAGAAGATAGGGACGGGCACTTGGTGTCCTTCCAGCCTATCTGTGCAATTTCCTCAATAAGTTCAGCGAGTGAGGTCAGTGGCCTCTACGCAATTTTTGAAGGGAGTCAGTCCAAGGGTGACTACCGGGTCTGATTATCCATGTGGTCAACATGGAAGTTGATTGAACTACTTTTGGACAACGCAACTTGCAAAGACTAGCTTGGTTCTTTTGCGCTATCCTGGTCGACAGATGATCGAGTTGATGGTGAAGTGATGGTCCAACTATTACAGGGGAGTCTGGTCATCAGGACTTCAGCAAAGATGACTAAGTGTGTGAACAATCGAAAGTTGCATAGGTGATCATGCGAACACACACTCACATGACTCGACAACGAGACAACTCCAACCATCCAAACACACATGGTCAACATCACTGATTGATGGTGCATGTGACAATTGCGGCACGCATGATTGACTATTCATTGATCGAGACGATGCTTGCATGAAAATGAACGTGACTCTGTGTGTGAGTGCAACAAATACTTTCATAGTGAACACAACGAGCACATACAAAGCGAAGACTTCGATCATAACCAAAACATTATCGCAAGCATGACTTAGACACCGGCATGCAGGAACTTAAATGAAATGAACAAGCAAGGTGGATGCGAGCACTCATATGAGCTCACAAAGTGAACCCGCGTGTGTGCACTCATCAAGTGAAACTCTTAAGAGAGGCTCTAAAATTGGTGGAGGCCAAAATTTTGGAGGGTGGATGTAACCGCTACAACATGCTGCTAAATTTTTCAATCCTTAACACTGTTATTAAGAAGTCAAAGAAAAAGACTATCAAACAAAAAGATGGTGGAATTTTTTATGTGAAAAATTTAGTGTTTGGGGATCACCTATTGTGGATACTACTAGATACTTGGGTAAAATGGACTAATTATTTGTACTATTTCTAAATCATACCCAAAAAGCATATGTATCGAGCATGGAATCTATGTGGAGATGTGATGCAGGGGCATCTGTAATTCTCATTCACCGGGAGGGAAAAAACATTTACTAGAGAAGTCAGTTCCTCAATGAGTGGTTTGTTAAGAGATAATTGATTTAGAATTGCTATGTAATTTGTTTAAATTAGAGAAACTATTGCAAATTTAATGTAGTTGTTTAATCTTTCCTCAAGTAGTCCTTAAATCCTATATTCATGGATTTGAATCAAATTATTCAACGTAATATTTATATTCATTTGATTTATTAAAAGAAAACATGATGAGCATGTGGTGTGGGAGAGCTCTTGATTTTTATTTTCTCAACGAGTCCTTTTATAATCTCTTATTGTATATGTAATATACAGTGCATATGGTCCTATAATTATTACCAAGCTTAATTATTGCAAACGAAGGCTATATATATATATATATTTATATATTGTCAGGTTGCAGGGGGAGCAGAAGAGGGACGAGCAGAGAAACATAGAGAGGAGGAGCTCAAAAGAGTTTCATAGAGCGGAAGGGAACCAAATTATAAAAACATTGATATAAGCCAAGGGCACAACCACTTAGCCAATTTTCATTATGGCAGAGTTTGTCAATTAACAAGATTTCGACTCACGGAATCCTATAACACATTTTCCTGGAAGCACAGAGGCCCGATGCGCCTAGAAGCCCAAAACCCTTTAGCATTTCTAAATTATCATTTCTAAAAAGTGCCATGCACTAGGGGTCATACATTGACAGGGCTGCAAGTAATGAGAATTTTCCCATTGCCCCCTGGGCTTTCAAAGCTGGGAAGTAATTTCAATTAGGAGCCAAGTAGAGTTTTTGGAAGGACAAGTGAACGTAGTTGGTGGAGGTTTCGTTAAAAGTGGAGAGTGGGCCAGCTAGAGAATAAGAGTGGAGGAGTGCACTTTGGTGGCTGAGGGTGCAAGGTGGGCCAACCCGGAGCTATGGAGCCTAAAAGTTTTAAATCGCAAGTCTCAAGACTAGTAGGTCGGGAGCTCTAACCTTTTATAAATTGGAATTTCAGTAGAGTGTCAGGCATCCGGGCTTGTGACACCTGTATATGTAGGAGAGGTATAATGCGAGGATTCTTATATGAGAATATTTAGTCATAGTCGCGTAAGAGTTGGCTACCCTTCGGACTTCTCCCACTTTGAATAGATCTACCAATATGATTTCCATCCCAACGTGATTGAAGGGAGCATTGATTATGGGAATTGTTTGTATGATGGAGTAAATATTGAAAAAATCTAATTTAGATTGCATCAAGATAATGGTTTGAAAGATTTCCATATTTATGTCGTTATTATAAATTATTATGGTTATCCCAACCAGCACAATAGTGTATGAAGAGGTTTCTCATAATCAAACATACCCTAAAAGAGGTTTTTCCTAATCAAACATATCCTAAAAAATATGATAGATCAAAATTTTCATTGGAGAAACTAGTTAGGTTCATCTTTCTTCCTCTTCGTGTTCTAAATGAGGTAGATTGGAATGTTATCTATGTTGTATGGAAACAAATAAAAACTAGAGAGTCTTTTCCATTAATCAAATAAATTTATATTTACACTCATGTAAATCCAAATATTTTTGAAAGAATAAAATAAACATATGTTTAATTTTCTTTAATGTAATTGGAGAGAAAATATTTATTGAATTTCTAAATTCTATTGAGATTTTATAGTGTTTTAATGCATTTTTTTAATTTTAAAATTTAAAAGGACATTATCTTATTTTCACAATTTTTTTTATTAAAATTTTATTTAATATATACTTGTTAGTAGAAATCAAATTTTTTATGGAGTTGTTTATAATGAGACTTTTTGGAGATTCTGGTGACGGAATCAGGGGGAAGAAATTGAGGTTAAATCTTGATTTGTTGCAGTTAAAATGATTTTTTAACTGCATATTTGGATTCAGCACCCTCAAAAACCCCTGGGACGGTTTGATTGTGCAAAAAATAGCTATCAAACTTGGGATTCCAATAAAATGCTACTGGATTTTGACCGGAAAAACCCACCAGAAAAACTTTCAAAAAATCGTATTATAGACAACTGCATTTTTTATAACCTTACCGCTTTAAAGACTACATAAATATATGTCCTTCCAAATCATATTAAGACCAGCACTTCCACGTTCATCACTAGTCCCTGCTAAATATCAACCATTAACGTCACATGGTAGTACCATATTATCTATTTGCCTTCTACCAGATAGCAACCTTAAAGGTCACATGCTAGTATCATAATATCTATTTGTCTCTTATAAGTTAAGATAAATACGCATTTACCATTTGTTGTTTGAATACAGAGAATATAAACAAATGCACAGCTATTCTTTCTTGTCAGCATACAGAAAATGGAGGAATATAAACAGCTAAGTTTCATTATATATGAGTTCAAGACTAGTCGCCGCGTCTACTTCAACCCCTGTTGCAGATTGGAATGTTGCAGATTGAAATCGCTCAATCTCTCTGAATTGACGAAGATTGAGTGTTCGTGGCTCTCGTTCTTACACTTGTGTACAGAAATATCACATTGACATAGGCGGCCAACAACCACAATCAATCAGTCATTGCTCTGAAGCTGCACCGTGTCGCCCACGGCACTGGATCCAACTTGCCCTAGCAGTTGTGAAAATTCACTCTATGTGCAAAGCATTCGTGATTCTTATAAATGAACGTCTTCACTGATCATTTATCAAGTTGAACGTCCTAGCCGGAGAATTTCTCAAATCTCTAATTTCCTGTGAGAAATATGGCAGCGTCTAATGAACAGACGACGATAATCCTGTTGGGGTTTATGATGATCTTCTGTTGTTTAATCTTTGCCGGTAAATTAGCATTACTCAACATTTTTTTTCTTGCTTAAATAGAATTTTTATTCAAAGCCTAACATCTAATGGCCTCTATCAGTCTACTTATTTTTCAATTGTTTGAGCAGATGGTGTTAATATTGGAGTGAACTACGGCATGCTCGGGAGCAGTCTCCCGCCTGCAAACCAGGTGGTAACGTTGCTGAAGCGCCACAACATTGGGAAAATGAAGCTTTTCGATCCGGACGGTGGTGCATTGAAGGCTTTTGCAAATTCTGGGATCGATGTAATCGTGGGAGTCAATAATAACGATTTGAAGGCCATCTCCTCCAGTCAGGACTCAGCAAATGGTTGGGTAAAAGACAATATTGTCCCCTATTCCAGCACCAGTATCAAATATATTTCGGTGGGAAACGAGGTTTTGCCTAGCACGCAGTACGTGTCGTATCTTTTTCCTGCGATGACCAACATTCAGACGGCAATTAACAACGCCAATCTGCAGAAAATCAAGGTATCCACCAGTCACGCCATGTCTGTTATAGGCAACAGTTACCCGCCTTCAAAGGGTGCATTCGGTGACAATGTGATGAATACCATGAGGTCTATACTCAAATTTCTGTCAGATAACGGGGCTCCCCTCATGGCCAATGTGTATCCGTATTTCAGCTACGTCGGCAACACCAACAGCATTCATCTGGACTACGCTCTCTTTCAGGCCACGGCTACGGCGGTGAAAGACGGAGATCACAGCTACCACAACTTGTTCGATGCCATGGTGGATTCAATTTTCTCCGCAATGGAAGCCTTGGGCTATCCCAACGTCCCCATCATCGTTACTGAAAGCGGATGGCCTTCTGCTGGCGCGGATGCGGCCACAGTTGAGAATGCTAAGGCTTATAACAACAATCTCATCAAACATGTATTATCGAATGCAGGGACGCCCAAGAAGCCGGGAACGAACATCGAAACCTATATCTTCGCTCTTTTCAACGAGGATAAGAAGCCGGCTGGGACGGAGAGTCACTTTGGGCTTTTCAACCCTGATCAAAGCTCTGTATACCCTGTCAACTTTTCTCCATAATTAAGCCCAGTCGATGTCGACCAGGCTTAGTAGTGATATATAATTATAGGATAATGCTACATAAATAATCATCTATCTGACTAATGTGGAGATGACGATGTGTGGAAGCCGTCGAACCGTATAATATGTTAAATAAAAGTTGAAAGTTATATGTTCATGATAGGTATATAATATTAAGTTGTTTATAAGAGTGAAGGGTAACGTGCTGTCTGGCATTTTTTATTGTTTATGTAGGCCTTGTTAACATAAATCTTCAATTCAACTCCTATATTGTTATTGGTAATCTCTTTTCCATTTCCATTTTTATTTTAATATTTACAGTGTTTATAAATGTCCTAGTTTCATGTAAAGGCATTGCCATATTATAAAGGAAATTATGATTATAAGAGTGGTATTCCAATTTCAAAGAAAAACATAACATAGTAATCATAATAAGAATCATGGTTATATATTTCATTTTATTTTATTTATATGAAATTCAGGGACGCGTACTATGCTGTACGTCTTTCCATAGCTCTTTTTTTCCTGTAATAAAATATATAAAGATAGCTATCAAAGCAATATAGATTTGTTGTTTTCCTTAACAATTAATTGTTAGAAAATTGATTGGAAAACCTGGTCTCTATATAGGCATATTTTGAACTTTTTGCATGTTTGTTGAAAGGCATTTTAATCCTCTTATCTCTGTCAAAGAAATAGGAGATCATATTAAAGGAAGGCTATATTTTTAAAATTTATGGTTTTAACACGTTTATATATTATTAAAGTTTAAATAAAATAAAAAA